>OZ022240.1:4693710-4703710 GCA_963978895.1 Erpobdella octoculata | reverse complement strand
ATAATAATAATAATAATAATAATAATAATAATAATAATAATAATAATAATAATAATAATAATAATAATAATAATAATCGTTTTAATGCTGCACCAGAGAGTGTAAAGTTTTTTTAAACTAATTTTTATATGGATTCAAGCGCTTATGGTAGTAATGTACAGATAATTTGGTTTGTTTCTAGGAGGGTTGAAATGTCAGTAGTTCGAAGCCATTTTTGTATGAAAAGGTATTATCGGGTATCCTATTCATACCTTTTACCTGTAATGAAGATGGGGGAGGGTATGTGAATCCGAATACTTGACTTCTTGAGTAATTTTTCAACATTAAGTAACCGTCGTTAAAAATTAACTTTGAACTTGTTTTATTATTTTCAATACGTTTGATTATATTTCTAGAACAATGATAAATCCAGGTAAAGAGGGGATGCAGGGCCCCCATTTCGGTGAGCTGTTTTATTTTTATTCCGGATAAAAATACTACAGCCGGTGGTCAATCCCTCTCTCTTGTTACAATTTTCTCTAAGCACAAACTTTATTTAAACCGATAGTTTTCCAGAAGCCCTGGTTCAGAGAGTACAGTAGGGCTGGTACCGTAATCCAAGAGATGGAACATCACGAGCTATTCTGATCTACTCTACACGCACTGTGCATGCGTCGATCTACTGTCGGAACCTCTTCTATTTTGCTAATAATTTTTAGAAATCCGGGTTCAAGAAACGGTTTATTAAAACGGCCACTTTCAACCCAAAACGTTTCCACTCCAGCGAGAGTAGCTTTTCTAGATAAACTAACATCTGATGTTCACTGACCGCAAAAGCGATACTTGGAAGAGAGGAAAAGGAGAGAGAGAAAGAGATAGGGAGAAAGAAATACACAAAGACAGATGCAGAGAGAAAGAGAGAGAAAAAAAGACAGAGACAGAGAGAAAGAGTTATAGCGACCATACATCGGCAAATGAAGTTTTAAGAATATTTGAAAAATGCAACTTAGTAACAGGCGCTCGTCAAAAACAACAAAGAGATTATGTTTTAAAAATATTGTGGCAAACTTTTATGAATTGCGAGTTTCTTTTGCTAAGATATCAGGTTATTTTTTATATTTTTTTATTGACATAATTCTTACAAAAAAATTTACCGAGTAGTATTTAATCTAATTATTTTTTGAGGTGCAACAAACATAATATTATTTTTCAAACTCTAGACAGTTGTTTTGACTTTAAGTGATCTTCGTGCAAAGTCATCAAGTCGTCAAGAAAATTAAAAGACAAGTCATCACGAGTTGCTTGCCTTTCCACAGGCACATCATCACATGGATCGTCAGTATAGACAGGAAGACCACGCTTAGCCGGCGGGAAAACCCGATCGCTGAGCGAGTAGCTTACTCATAAATCCCGACTCCAAATCACCAGAGAACACCGAGCTCCTTTCGCCTTCAGGAATTTCCAGTAAAAAAATACACCCCTCCTTTTTTTGTTGTTATATAGCTAAGTTCCTTTGTAATCTTTCTTCAGTGTTCTGTTTTTTGTTCTTGTTTTATGGGGATCGCGTTCCTAGAAAACATGCTGGGATTTTTTTCCAGCACGCGTCGGGTTCTACTTAAGCCGGGTTGATCGAACCAGAGCAAGGCAGAAGTTCAAGAAGCGGGGTAAAAAAAACATAATAACAATAAAGCTGTAAAAGCGTGTTGACAGTTTTCCATGTGGATGGTTTTTATTCGTGTCTTTAGCTCATCGCGAAACCACATTCCACCTGGTAGTAAGTAAGTAATGTTCGAAAAATACGATTGCATTCTTTTTGTTTATTTTATGTTTTGATCAGTATGGTGTGAGTGGCCTGTTGGCCCTTCTGTTTGAGATGGTTAATAATAATAATAATAATGATTTATACGGGTACTTATAAATATCAGTCTGCCAGTGTTTCTGAACTTTTTTTCGCTTTGTTGTCTGTCTAGCGTACCCAGGTTTGATTTTACTGAACGATACACAGTACGCCCGCCTCCATTGGCACTGGTTTTCTGAGCTTAGCCCTTAAAAGATGCTCTCCTTTCGCTACTAGGAAACGAGAGAGAATGTTTCTCTTGTGATGGTCGAATTGATTGCTTGATTGAAGCTCGCATCCGAAATATTGTTGTTTTTGTCCGTTTCCAAGTAAATAAAGGCGATCGATCGATAAGAAATGTATTAAATTGAATTCGTTTGTGTTGGCGTGTGTATGTGTAAGTGTATGTGTGTATGCGTGTGTTCCTGTGTGTGTGTCTATTACTGTCTATGTGTCTGTTAAACAAAAATGATTTTGGCAATATCTATAATTGCAAAATATATGTATCTCTCAAGTGTAATGTATAAAAGTCGTAAAATTATATTAATTGAAACACGATATTATTAATAAAGAATATTTAATTAACTTAAACTTAACCACAAATCGAGACATAGACAGGTTTTTATGTAAATTTTAATCAACTCTCTTTGTCTGTTGTCTGATGTCTAATATTTGATGCCTGATTTCGGCTGTCTCTGTTTAGGTGGAGTTTTTTAATTAATTTTTAACCGACTTCCCGACTGGCTAGTAAGTGATCTGAAACATTCAGTCAACCCAAAATAGATGACAACCCATTATAAATTATTTCCAAAAAATTGGAAAAATATTTTTTTAAATTGTTTCATATTCATTTGTTTTTTTTTTTAATTTCTTCTGTAACGGAAAAAATATTAATTTCAATTTTTTCCACTTTTTAACTCGACAGGTTACGGACACGTCGTGCCGAAGACAACCGCTGGACGACTGGTAACGATTCTTTACGCTCTGGTGGGAATTCCCCTCACCTTCCTCTACCTCTCCAACATGGGCAACTTCGCTGCGAAATGCTTTCGCCTTTTCTACAAGAAAGTCTGCTGCGGTCTCTGCATCTACGTACGGCTGATGAGACACAAAAGCCGCATGGAAAGCGTCAGGGAGCACGCAGAAGCCCAGATGAAAAGTCAGGAGGCCTTCGACAGCGTCGTCGATTCGACCTTTCACGCCAGAGCGTCTCTCCTGTCCAGACGTGCTACCACTTTCGGCGTTTACCACCCGCTCGGCAACTCGACGCCGTCGGCGACGAAGCGCGGCGTCGTCGTCGACGCGACAGGCTGCTCTCGCGATGTCGACAGCTTGCCGAACAGTTTTAGAAATAAATTTCGCAATTCATTCCGTCTGTCGAAAAGAAAATCCAACGGCCACAGAAGGGTAAACGTGGGAGCGAACGACCAGTCCAGTTCTTCTCTGCATAGCATTAAACAAGAGAACCAATTAGATGTACACAATTACAGACAGAAAGAAAGCTATCCAGTTCTCGGCAACGTGTCAACTGGAAATCTACGTTGTAGCCAAAGAAAGAAGCTGATATATCCGACACCCGTCGAGTCCAAAGATGATATCCGACTTGTCATAGATCCAGACGACAATATACTGATTGAAAACCGACAAAATACGAAGTTGGAAAAACGAAACCATTGCGAAACATCAAATTTGTCAGCATCGCTTTTAGAACAAAAAAACCCTAGAGCTACTCTACAGCGTTACGAAATTTCTAACAACAGTTTTTCACCTACGAAAGAAACACTTGCCAGCGGTGAAAGGGTTCCAGTTCTGAGGCAGTCTCAAGTTAAGAAATTTCAGAATCCAACTACTCCATCTGAGAAAAAGACACAAGTCTCTGAGGAAACCAATAGCATACCGCCCGTTTACAAAAAAAGACGAAAACCATCGCTAGAAGAAATTGAACTGAAGGAGACTCCGACAGATGTTCATCCGGCTTCTTTCGTTTCTTCTCAACAGCGCGATCAATCGGTCGGTGTTTCAGACGCATCTTTTGCAGAATTGGAACATATACTGCAAAATTCGTTAATA
Organism: Erpobdella octoculata; assembly: GCA_963978895.1. Taxonomy (NCBI): domain Eukaryota; kingdom Metazoa; phylum Annelida; class Clitellata; order Hirudinida; family Erpobdellidae; genus Erpobdella; species Erpobdella octoculata. The sequence goes on along the minus strand of OZ022240.1, from coordinate 4,699,824 downwards.
CGTACTGACCATTCGGCAACTTCTAAAATACACCCTGCTAGGTTTCAAATGCTCAGAAACTTCTGTCGGAGCTCTGTGACAACGAGAACACAAAGGGTTAAACTCTTTGATACGGATGATATTAACAATACAGATTGTTTTTTAACAACAGAACCAGGCCATAAAAATTCTATTCAAAGCATTGGAATCACAGCTCTGAGACCGGGAAACGATATCAAACCACCTTTACTTCCTTCCGCTCCGTCACTCACGACAACTCGCATAGCTGCATCGGCTACAGCAACGGCTGCAGTGATTGCTGCTATGGCGTCACATTTTTCAAATTCACCATCTTGTAAAAACGTTTCCAAACATGCCTCTTTTGAGTCGCCAATGATTCAACTCGGCGTAAAGTCTAACCACATTTCAACTCAACCGCAAACTTCGCACCGCACAAATCCAGAATCGTCAGTTAGCTCGCATGTCCATGCTACTTTGATCGGCACACCGTCATCAAAATCAAAATCGAGTAAAAACCTTTCATCCCTGTACAAACGCCTGCAGACTCCATTTCTAAACAGAACAAGATCATCTATGAAATGGAGCGTTCGAAGCAATACAGTTAAAAGAGGAAGCTTTAAAAAAACGCAAGATTTTCAAACGACCTCTTCTAATCTTCTTCGGAGGCTTGCCCGCCCATCAAAGTCTTTAGACGATTTGTACGGCCTTGGTCAAAGCTCTCCACGGCCTTACCGCAAGTCCGCCATCCAGAGACAGACGGGTAGTCCAATCGTCGGGACAGTTTCCAGCCCGGTTGCGACTACTCGATGCTTTAAAGAGCAGACGCCTCGTAGAGCCGTGCACCAGCCGAGAAAAAGCGTCACTACTTCATATCACAAATTTTTTCATTTCGATCCGCCGACCCGATTGTCGAAAACTCCGTCAGTAGTTAAACGAAACTTTTTCATGAAAGACAAAAACGTCTTCGGCGTCCCCGACATCGGCGACGACATGGATTCTGTCAAGATGACCGTTCCTATATCCATCTGCCTTATCATTATTGCACTTTACATCTATCTTGGGGCCTTACTTTTTTCTTTATGGGAAGACTGGGACATGCTCACGGGTTCCTACTTCTGCTTCATCACTCTCAGCACAATCGGGTTCGGAGATATCGTTCCAGGGACGGACGTAAGCCAGAAAGGGGCCCACGAAAAACTGCTCTTGTGCTCCATCTGGCTGGTCGTCGGGTTATCTTTGCTTGCCATGTGTTTCAATCTTATGCAAGAAGAAGTCAAAGAGAAGTTCAGATGGATCGGCATCAAGATAGGGATATTGAAAGTTTAAATTTATATCCCTAACGAGCATTCTGAAATCACAAAATAAGGACATAAAGAGTTTAACTTTTACGCTCTGGGGAACAATAAGAAATCATAAAGATAGGGTTATTGTGTTCAAATTTTTACTCCCTGTCGAGGATTTAGAAATCAGAAATTTTTTATAACTAGAAAATAGTTTAGTTATTATTTTTCATCATTTCTTTTGCACTGTTGTATCGTTTTTTTTTACTTAGGAACAAATCGATAGGTTTTTTTTCTAATTGTTTTTTTTTAATTTTTGTAAATATATACGTTAACAGGAGATGCGCCTCGTAATAAAAATTTCAGGGAATTCAAACTACTAGTGGCTTGCTCATTTATTGGATTAGGAAATCTCTATCAATCATCAAAAAACTAAATTCAAAAAATTTCAATAAAAACAGCAAGACACTCGTTAGAAAGTTTTAAGTTTTAGCTGAAATGAAAACAAACTTAAATTTATTCGTGTTTAATCCCAATACCAGTGGGGTAACGACTATGTGTCGTGTCTTATGCAGTGGCCGATTCAGCTATAGGCCCGGAGGGGCGGCGTGCCCCTCCGGACCCTGTTGGGTCCTAAATGGCGGCCCTTGGTGCCGCGCTACAAAAACGCCCGCTTTCTATAATCACAGCTGTTGAATCTAATGATCTTTTGTTTGATCAGTCGGGAGCGTCGCCAAGTGGAAAAGAACAGGAAAGTTTTAAAACGAATGATAGATGCGACGTTGTTCTTAGCAAAACAAGGGTTATAATTCATTTAGGGGACACAGAAAGCATTCTTGTTTTAGTGATGATGGTAAAAGTAGAAACACTAGAAGTTTTCGAGAATTGTTGTCTTTTAAAACATTTCTGTTTAGATTGTTAAATCTAATTTTGACGTGTTTGGTAATTAAAATAAATTTAACAAGTTAGTCTTTCAAATTTACTAAATACTACTAAAAATTAGTATCTTAAAATTTGGTGGCACCCCTTAAAATTCTCTTCGCCCCCCCACGCCATAAAACCTAAATCCGCCACTGGTCCTATGCGGACTAAGTCCAGGGGCCCTTGAGCTTTATGTGAACATTTTTTTATTTTGTTTATTTCTTCATTAAAAAAATAATGTGTTGTATAATAATGTATAATGTTCCTAAATGTGCATTCTGAGTTTGTTATCGTCAATGCAATGTTATGTGAGCTTTCAAAATTCATGTGATTTTTAAGAAGTTCTCTTATGGAAAACCTTAATCAGAAACTACATTTTTTGCTTCCAAAATGTGGCGAAACTTATCTGCAGTAAAGTAGAATTAAAAAAAAAAACTTTCCCAGGATCCCGCTTGAGGAGAGGACTCAGAAAAGACGGTAAGGAGCCAGGTGGTTCTTAGACTTTTTGTCCAAGGGCCCCAGCCTAAATTGTTACGCAACTGTACCCTGCAGGTGGTTTTTAAAAACAAATGGTAGTGCAATTCGCAAGAGCTATATAATTTAATTACACTTTAAGCAATTATGTTACTTGGAAACTTTTTTTAGGAGCTGCGAAAATCACGTTCGCTTATTAATAAATTACGGAAGTTAAATGCTAAACAGCTGATAAGAACAAAATACTTTGTATGAAGACGCCAAATACATCTGGTACTAAATTAAAGTGTTCCAGACAATATATATTAATCACAATGTCCCAGCACAAAATATCTCGATCACAATGTCTTAAGACCAAATATCTTGATAACAATGTCCTAGGACAAAATATATTAATCAAAATGTCCTAGAACAAAATATCGATGTTAAAAATGTCTCATGATTAGTCATGACATATTAGTCATATTACTTCTCGTCTAAATGTTTTTGGAAAAATGTCCTGGGTCAAAATTTACTTGACAAATGTCTCACGTCAAAATTTTACCGTTTCGAATGCCTTTGTTAAAAATTTCTAAAGACAATATCTCCAAGATAAAGTCTCCAGAGAAAACGTCAAAAAACGGCATTTGTTTTTTTATTATTATTTTGTTTCAGTGTTCAGTCCTCTATTATCTTTTCTAATAAAAAAAATTCTCAATCTACTTAGCACCCTGCTGGTGTCTAGTTCAAATTTTCATTTAAAAGTTTTCCAGTTTGTACACAATAAATATTTTTAAATTATAACAATTTAATTAAAACACACGAGAAATTTCCGTCACACACAGTTACGGAAAATTCACATCTAGCCAAATAAATGTTCAACAATTTTCGGCTTGATTGAAAATGACTTTATGTCTCGTAAGCACAATATTGGTTCGTTGTACCTATTAATCATTTCGCCAGCGAGATGAAAAAAGCTTAAACCTTAAAATAAAATTATTCCAACTAGGTTCAAGCTATTTCAGGCCATAGCCCAACGGAAAGAAAGGACGAAATGCGGTCATAACTGTTTTGCAAAAAAATCTTAATGATTTTTTTTCTGTGTCTGGAGCATTCAAAGAAAAATAACTTTCTTATCAAACAGTTGCCACCTTAAAATGTGCTTTGCATCAAAACAGAATCGGCCTCTAAAAGTAATTGATATCCGGCCCCGATATTCCAAAATCGGTGAAAACTTCCCGCTCGTGCGGTTTTCAGATGGAAAGCACGGAGTTTATTACAGCGGCATGTTCCAATTGAGCAAGTCGGTCGGCCATGACAGATGTGCACGAAGTCAAGGGCCGGTATGACGTCATCCATTCACATGAGTCACTTCTCCCTGTATTCCAGCTCCAGCTGCCTACGGCCAGTGCGCATACGAAAGCCCCGAAGGCATGGATTATGTTAATGAGAGCCGGTGCGTGGCCATGCCGATGCTGCGGACGCGTGTTGAATGTATATATGCGAGTCTGAGGTTTAGATTAGATGATAAAGAAGGTAATTAGATTTCTAATTATATACGATTCGGAAGCTGCGTTTCAGCAATTATTATTTTCTGACTACAGATGTATGCGATGATTAGAACGTTCAGAAAAAAATAAACGAGGATGGTACTTATTATGTAATTATTCGTGATTTTAATAATAATTTCCAGAAAATAGAAGAAACGTGATTTCTTTCGTTTTCACATTTACTGTTTTCTTTTATTCCTTGGATCGTTCATTCATCGTTCGTGGGTGAATAATAAAATTTCAAAAAATATTTTCTGACGAAGAAAAGTTTGTTTGTATTCTGTATTTCTGTAAAATGAGTTTTCAATGTTATTCAAGATTTCTCCTTAAAGTCATTGCAATCTTATGGCTGGGTGAGTGTTCTAGTCTTTTAACGGCTAGCGTAGAATATATGATAAAATTGTAATTTAGGCGCTTGAATTATTTAAAACATTTTTTAACCTTTTTACAACCCTCAGGGGCACCAATGGGGCTCCATGTACCCCTAACCATCTTAAGCTGCACTTTCTCAAATGGAATTAATGGTGCTTCCCAAAAAAGGCAAGAGGGTCAGGAAACTGAGACCAGAAATAATAATAATAAAATTTATGATAAAAACTCAAATAATTTGCGCACAAAATTTTGTTTCAATTATGTAAAAATAAAAGATTAAAATCGCTAATGTGGGTTGAAATAAATTAAAATTATTACTGCAACGCCGACAAAACAGCTGACAGTTGCATCCAGAATGTGACTTCATCGAGCAGCACCAGTTGGGATCAGCTCGAGGTGAAAACCTTTTTGAATGCCAAAGTTCAGGTCGTTTGTCATGCCAGGAACCTGACGATGATGGACATCGTGAGGGTGGAGTACGTGGGAAAGGACGGGCGCCCGAAACGAGTCACCGATAAGGGACGTTTGAAGGAGGACTTCGCACGCCGCCACAGGATCAAATACGAGAGCAGCAGGGATGGAACAGAAGCCAACCTGACTCTGTACTTTGACGGTAAATTATTATATCATAGTAAATATACCAATACCTAAATTTTTGTTCTATGGTAAAAAATGTGATTCAATACGGAATCGTTAAAAGAGGACTTTAGAATATTTTTCTGTGTGATTACAAGAAGGTGTAAAAAAACAGCGGGTTAACTCCCGGTCCGTCGATACGGGGGGGGGGTGTGGGAGGGATGTTAGCTACGACCCTGGTGAGAAACTGCAGTTTTATTTGCGGAAACAGCATTTATAGATAATTTTCTTTCATTGGTTGAAAATTCAGCAAAAAAATTTTAATTTTAAAAATTTCTTTATAAATAAGTAAGGTATGGTGAGAACTTAAAATATGTCGGCTGCATTTTGGCGATACGAAAAAAAAATTAAAGTTAAAAAAAACTCAACGAAATAAGAAGCGCTATAGTTTATTATTATTATTATTTATAGCTTATTATTATTTGTAATAATGCTAAATTATGGTGCTTTGGTGGTGGTAACAATGATAATAGTAATATAATGCGATGTTGATCTGTTTCAATTTGTAGATGTCAGGGAGGAGGATGCCGGCGAGTTTCACTGCACAAATCTTCGATTCAATCAGGATCCTCCTGCCATAGTCAATCTCTTCGTTCTCAGTTCGTCTCGTATTTCGTTCTATTGTTTATTTATTTATTTTTTTTATTGATTCTTTTCAAACAAATCGAACAAAGACGGACAAAAAAAAAAGAGAAAAAAAGACTTAAGGATTTGCAAACGATCTCAGTCTGGTGCGTTTGTTTGCAAAACGTTTTGTTTGCATGAGCCAATCCAGCGGTATTGATGCAGCTTGAATGTGACCGCCATGGCTTTGAGAGGAACAAAGCGGATGCAGAGCAATTTTTTGTATAAACAAGGTTCTACAATAATAATAATAATAATAATAATAACATAATAATAAT
>OZ022240.1:4676210-4688710 GCA_963978895.1 Erpobdella octoculata | reverse complement strand
AAAATTGTAATAAAATTTTTAATTTTTATTTATTTGACGACTTCAACGTGACACGAGTCCTCTTTTATGTTTCACTCCAGTTTTTTGACGAAACAAAACCTTGCTGGTTGGTTGGTTAATAAATAACGGCGTTCGCTTATGAATTTTTAAATAATAATTCGATTTATAGCTGGGCTGATTGTTTAACCGGTTTAATATAAAAAAAATTATATTTGTATTATTTATTTATTTTAAAAAATTAAATTTTGATGTTATTGTTTGCAAACGAAATAAAAAACTTGTTAGGATTTTTAGAACTTGATTCAATCAGGCACCTAATTACAGTAAAATTATAATGTATATATAACTGTAACTGACATTTCTTTAATTACCTACTAATTATGGCGGATAATAATTAAACCTACTTACTGGCATAACAAGTTGATCATTAATTTTTTTATTTTAATAACAACCATCTGTTTAATCTCTGTTTTTTTTTGTGAGTCAATAATGTCTGTGTCTGTAACGGCTGAGGCTTGAGTACAGTCTGGAGGCAGTGCAGTAACGGTTTCATCTGCTGAGTGGCCGCCGACAACGCAATGTTTTTGTGGGCACATTGATCGATCTCGGTAGCTAGGATGACAATTGGTATTATCACCAGGTAGCAAACGGAATATAAACTTTATTATAAACGAGCACTTTTAAGTTAAATCATAGTTTTTCCGCGCCTTTTTTCATCCGAAAACGGAATGTATAAATAAATGTAATTAAAATGGTATAATAATCTACGCCTCGGCTAATAAGTACCAGACAGTCTCCTCAAGCATAAAAATGAGATGATGATATAAATCAGGATCAAATTATGATCTTCAGGAAATACTTTTGTATTTCCTACATACTACTACTTCAGTTAAAAACCCAAATGTGTAGAAGTTTATAAACTATGAAAAAAAATTATTTAATAAATAAATTAATAATAAAAAATAAAATATTTTTTAAAAGCCAATGGAGGCAGACGAGCAACAGGTGACCTTGAAAATTGCCAAGGTCGAGTCACGTCACTTAAAAAGCTACACGATCGTTGCGTCTAATGCCCACGGTTCCTCTGAATTCTCCCTGGTCCTTGCCAAGAAACCAGGGCCGAGGACTATGTCGGGTAGTTTGACTTCTGTAGATGAACCCAAGTCTGCCGCTGCGGCAGGTAATTTTTGCGTAACTATTAAATTTTTTTAATTATTTAATTTTTTTACTTTCTACTTTTCTTTATTAAAAATCTTCAAATGAGATTTTTATATTTATTTAAAACAATTTTTGAGATTTTTATATTTATTTAAAATAATTTTTGAGATTTCTCTCACGAACAAGTTAGTTTTAAAGTTTTCTTGTGTGGTTAAAATAGCGACAAGGCAAGACTAATATTATTATTATTATTATTATTTTATTAATCCAAATGAATATTCAACTATCCGGCTGGTTTTAAAGTTAATAAAGTTTAAATTATACAACTTGTTCACGTCTTGTTTGTTTCCAGCTTCCGGAGTGTCGTCGGCACGTCAAATGCGACCCGTCGACTTCAATCAAGTCATCTCCATGACCTGTCTCGTGACCTCTGTCGTGACCTCTCTAATGTCTTTCCTCTTCTAATTTAATATTTTACTTTTTTACGTTTATTTCGAAAACTCTGATGCGGAAACTAATAAAATATAGACAATAATGAAGAAGAAGAATAATAATAAACAAGAGATTCATCATCATTACAGGTTGTAATCGGTTTTCGTTATAATCATCACATGGTATGACGTCCTCTTCATAAGACATCATGTAAACTGTCATCTTAGCTTCGACATAACATTAGAAATAGCACTTTATGTTTGACTGTCTAATCATCATCATTATTATTATTATTATACTACACCAATCAATAATTATTTTAATTATTACTATTATTATTATCATAATTGCAGCAAGGATGACCAATATCGAATAACTATTTCCACCAGGGTGAAATTTATTCTAAAGTCGCCGTTGACGACTATCCGACAATAAAATGATTGTCAAGAAAAGTTAATTTTATTTATTTATTTGTAACTTTTCAATCTCTGCCGCTGTCTAGACTTGCTTTCATTTCGCCATCGGTTTGTCGGTTCATCGGTTCTCTTTTGTTTGTCGGTTCGTTCGTTAGTTTGTTGGCTTACTTGTCATGATCTTGCAAAACAATCGTATGAGATTTACGCGGTTGTGATCGTGTGTTCTTGTTATCATTTGTTTCTTGTTGTTCTAAATGATCTTCTTTTTTTTGCTGCGATTTTTTTTGTATATTATAGAAAGGAATTGTCTTGCATTGCATTCCGTCTCGAATTTTTATAGTTTTTAAGTTGGCTTCGCGTTTCTGTATGCGTTTGTGAATGTTGTAGAGTTAGGCGTCTTCTATTTCTTCTCTTATTGGCTGTTTTTGTTTTGTTTTTTTAGTTCCTACTTTGTTGTTATCGTTATGGTGCGTCTTGTAGCAATTGCTGCTGGTGATGTTAAGAGGCTGGTTTTGTTGTTGGTTTAGTGATAGTCGTATTGAAATTTATGGTGGTGGTGATGATAATCCTATTGAAATAGATGGTGATGGTGGTAGTGATATCCGTATTAAGTTCATAGTGGCTGAATGTACTGAGTGCCCAAATAGGGTGTTGGTTATTTTTGAGATAAAATGTCATCAGCTTTGTGGCCGTCACGACGTTAGATGGAGTACAAGACACGCTCTGGTGCCATTTGTCGGGGGGAACAAGTGTCATTATAATTGGCATCATCATCATAATCATCGTCATCAGCATCATGATCATCATCATAATCATCATAGTCACCGTCGTCACTATTTGTTTACAATTTAGTTATTGTCTGTTTCCGATCATCATCGTCATCTTCTTTCTTTACGTTGTTGTTACACTTTCAACTGTTATAAATTTAACTTTTAAACTATGAGATTCGTCGCTTATCATATAAAAACTCGATCAACCCCGATGATGACGAAAACTAAAGAAGACACAGACACATTAAACCACTTCTTATCCTTGTTATTAATATTCAAACCACGCACAGTAGATGAGAAGAGATAATAAAAACATTAGAGCAACATCGTCTGGCAAAAAAGAGAGAGAGAGGGGGGCAGTTTGACGCTGGTGGCAATGTGGAGCGCGCCCTCTTTCTATAAGGCGGGGGCCGAAAAACACGGGTTGCTATGCCGCATGAAAATAGTTAGTAGATGAACTTCTGATGCGAAAGGAAAACAATTGTTTCTCTCCGTAATATAAAAGCGGAGTTGACCAGAATTTATAAATTAAAAGAAACAAATAATTAAATACACGTTCTATATAAATTATGTTAATTAATTGTACTGATTTCACACTTTTTACCGCTCAATACGAGTGTCACTGCGAGATTACCTAACAGGACGACAACGGATCAATCGAAAGTAAAACTAATATTGCACACTAGAAAATTGAAGGTGACGAAATTTGAAAAAAGAGAGAGTGATAGAGAGAAGATACAAGAACAAAGAAAGAAAGAGAAAAGGCCGTAGAACCAGGGATGTCAAAGTAGTGAGTGGATGGAGAGAGAATTTGAGAAGGAAAAAAGAGAGGTAGAGAGTAATAGAGAGAGCGATGGAGGGGGAGACAGCAATAAAGGAACAGAGAGAAACTAAGTAAAACAAAACCAGTCGTTAGAGGTCGCCGATTCACCTACGATGCGAATGAAGAAAAAAAAGGGGCACTTCACGTGTTATGCACCTTCTTTTCTTGACCTTCGTTCATTCATGACCTTTTTGCAATCTTCATTCAAACTAAAAGTAAACTGTGAAGTATTTATTTCTTCTTCTTTTCCGGATCTTCGATTGCAGCAGGAACTGAAATGGAATTAACATAATTTATTGACGTAGCAAAAATTACGAATTATTATGACATTTTTCCATTCAAAAGTCAAGAAAAAGACGAAAGAAAGCACAGTAGCTTTAGTTTCATATTATTTTTAGCTGTTAAAACTAATTTGGATGACACTGGAGCATCAGCTATGCAGACGTAATGACGCAGTTTCACCCGTCACTCACCTTATATTACCTCTAATTCACTTAACTAGCAAGTGAAGGACTCCAAGGCTAATAAGTCAGTTCTTAGATAGCAGAGGTGCAAATTAAATAATGTAATTACTTAATTTTTGAGCAGAATTTCAAACTTTAATTTCAAAAATATTTAAAACGGTTATGTTGCAGTTGATGCTGTTGACTTGCTACAGTAATATTTCTGCATTACAATTAATTTTACTTCAAACCTTTTACGTGAACTGATTGAACCGAAGCTTAGCAGCTGCCTATAAACACCAAAGCTAAGCAGAAGCAGCTGTTTAGCTTTAATGTTTAACATTGAAGCTAAGCAACTGTATAAAATTCATTAGAGCCTAAAATATCGATATTACTATCAAAATTTCAGAATAAAAACAATAATAAATTTTTCAACCAGCTCTGCTGACTAACCGTCGGTAATTTTCCTTGCCACCAATTTGAGAACTTCATCTATGATTATGACCGGGAAGGATATCTTGAGCACTGCAAACCACTCCATCAAGTCCAGGGGGGTGATTTGGAAAACGGTCTGTAGTAGTAATTGAACAAATTTCTATAATAAATAATTGCGTTTATGATTTGTTTTAGATTTATTTATTACGTGTTTTTAAATTTTGATAATGAAGTTTAGATATTATATTTAAATATTATTAAATTAAATGTACATGGTTTATTATTATTATTATTAATATAATTAAACAGTTGATAACGCAACATATGTCAGTTTAGAGTGGTCCAAAAGAACGAAACCTGATTGAAAACCACTACAACTATTACAGGCAGTCTATGGTCCGTGCCTCCCCACACCCCCTACGGGCGCTGGCTCCTAGATTCGAATCACCGTCCCTCAGGCCAACAGGCGAACGCTTCACCGCAATACCGACAGCGCTCCTAATAAACACTTTAAAAATTTATTATTTTCTTAAATAAATAATTGTTTACATTTTAAGTAAAAGTCAGCATGGCATTTACATTTTAAATAAACTGAAGATTAATTTAATTTCATGTTTTTTTCTGCACTTACAGCCAAGAAGTCCACTTCAAGGATGAGGAAGTGAAGAGACATGGAGATGACGATGGCTCCCATAAGCCACTTGTTGTACCAGGGTGGCATGACCAGCAAACTCTGGTTCTCGGAGATACTTTGAAAAAATAGGTAAAAATTGAATTAATGTTAAAAAAAATAACTAAATGTTTTTTTACCAATCTTGTATTCTTAGATTTACATACATATAATGTACATCGAGTTGAAGTCTGAATTTGCTGATTCACTACAATGTAGTAGTTATGCGTTTGCCACAAGAAAAAATATGACCGTTTTGTTTTTCACAGTAAGGACAAAAGAATTTGTCAAAAAATGAGCCTGTAGTTTTTTTCCGGTTTTTCGGTGTCTATATTACTTGAAGATCACTCACCACTTTTTCGCAACTTAGAATAGACTGAAGACAAATTTAAAGTTTTTATGCAGCCTACGAACCTGTTGAGAGCGTTGAAGATCTCAATGACAACGAGAACAGATAGAGCCATGGTCTTTGGCTTGGGGTTGTCGAAAATCTCGCAGTCGATTCCCTTGAATCGTTCGTCTTGCACAAGGCATTGCATGTGATGAGTCTGTTCGTCAAACACAGTCAAATGATTTAAGTAACCCCAGACATAAAAATTTAGTTAAAACGCAAAATTATAGAATAAAAAAAACTTGCCAATTGATAAAAATTGAGTTGAGGTCCAGTTTCGCACAACGTGAACCACCAAACTGCGGCACCAACAGTAGCAGCACCGACATAACCACCAATAGCCATGTACCTGAAGAACAGCCAGTTGCTGATCAGGGGTTCCTTAGAGCTTCTGGGAGGTTTGTTCATAATATCCAAATCGGGTGGGTTGAAGCCAAGGGCGGTGGCAGGCAGACCGTCTGTAACCAGGTTTACCCACAACAGCTGGACGGGAATCAAAGCTTCTGGCATTCCGAGAGCAGCCGTCAGGAAAATACAAACAACCTTTGAGAAAAGTATTTAATTTGTAGTCTCAATATAATATAAAGTTGTTTTCCACATAAATAGGTTATTGAAATTATTTGTTCTGAACTTTTTTTTAGCAACTACATATAAGCAGACTGGCTATTTAGAAAATAATTTATATAATTATAGCTTAAATTACTGGCTGATTGATTGACCAACTTCTTCAGAACGCAAAGGGGGTGGCTAACCACCACGCAACCACCTAGTCAAGTCGCAGATTATGTTTCATTTTATTATTGTTTTGGCCATGGTTCAACCAATCTATCCTAAAAAATCTTTCTGGAGAATAAATCAATCTGATTCAGATTGATTGACTAGAGTTTATATTAGGTGCGTTGGCTTTCTTACCTCTCCGATGTTTGACGAGATTAGGTATCTGATGAACTGCTTCATGTTGTTGTAAATGGCTCTTCCCTCTTCCACAGCGGACACGATAGTCGAGAAGTTATCATCAGCGAGGACCATCTCAGATGCTGATTTGGCAACAGCGGTTCCAGATCCCATGGCGATTCCAATTTCGGCTTTCTTCAGGGCAGGTGCGTCGTTTACTCCATCACCGGTCTGTTTCGTATAATCAAATATTTATTAACCAGCTGATATTTTCTATGAAATTACAAAATAAATGAAATCCTTAAAGTAAATTTTATAGAAACCGTACGTTATATTATATTTTTATGTAATTAAATTAATTTAAATAAAATTAAATAAAAAACAACAAAATTAAACACTAATCATTACCATGGCGGAAATTTCTCCATCAGCTTGCAAGAACTCCACAATTTTACTCTTATGGGCAGGTTCAACTCTGGCGAAAAGCCTGGCATTTCTGACCGCGCGGGCTTGCTCAGCTGGTGGAAGGTCGTCGAACTCTCTTCCGGTGTAGGCTTTTCCTTCTGTGCTTTCTGATTCGGTGAACACTCCAATTCGTCGGCAGATGGCCTCTGCTGTTGCCTGAAATGTCACAATAAAACGAATTTAATAAAAGATATTTATTAATTGAAAATAAAATAATATATCTTATGAAAAATAAATTTTGTTCCGTTATAATGTTAGTGCCGATTTTCTTATATTTTCCATATTTAGTTTTCACTAGCAAGATGGCGCTACTAATTGGATAATTGACTTTGTCACACTCGTGTTAAATTTCATTGGGATCGATCAAAAACTAATGAAGAATTTGGTAAGTGAAAAATTAAAAAATGTTCTGTCAAAACTTGTGGGAAGAATGAAGTTTTAGTCCCCTAGATACATATATACACATATCAAAGTGTTTTGTTGGCATGGCTTTGCAAAATAAAAGGAGATAAAAAATATTAAACTTTTTCTACCATTTACCTTTAATATTGGATTAACTAAAGCTATCAGCTTAGCTCTAACCTTGTTGTCACCTGTGATGACTATGACTCTGATGCCGGCCAGCCTGCAGTTTTTGATGGCGTCAATGACCTCGTGGCGAGGGGGGTCAAGCATTCCAACGACACCGACGAAGGTGCAGTTGGCTTCGTACAGGATGAATTTCGTCGCGTCTTCCAGATTCATTTCCTCCTTCTTCGGCGGGTTGTCAATTGTCGCAAGAGCAAGGCAACGCAAAGTGTCACGACCTAATCAATTTTTAAAAGTGATTTTGTATAAGAAAAATATATAATAAAAATGTTTTAAAAGCAATTATAACGTTTTATTGTTATAAACCCTCAAAATAATAAAAACATTTTAATAACTTTTCAAAACATTATTTCTGTTATAAAAATTATCAATAATTATTATTACTCTTATTTTTATTATTAATAGTTTTAGCACTAGTTATAGTTGCAGTAGTAATAGTAGTTGTAGAAAGAGTAGTAGTAGTAATAGTAGCAGTACCTGTTCCATAAAATTTGACGTGTTTGTTGATCTCAGCTTTAAGCAGAGGGGTCATTGGAACTTTTTCAGTACCCACCCTGACGTGCGTGCATCTGTCCAACACACCTTCTGGTGCACCCTAGCAGAATAAGTTAACTTTGATTTAACAAAATAATGTTTTCATTTTAAATTTTATTTATTTTTGATGAAAGCGTTTTAATTATTTTGTTTTACAGACTTTCATTGTAAATTCTTACATTTTATAATATCAACTATAAGATTAATACTTTTTCAACATTAAATAAAATAGATTTATTATTTAATTTAATTTTTTTATATTAAACCAGTTTTTGTAAATATTTAACAGCAAATGATAATACTCTTTCTATTAAACCTTGAAAGCTTTAAACTATTTCACCGACATACCTTAACAAACATCTTAGTACCGGCTCCGAGTTTCGTCGGCTTAATGGGCGTGCAGTAAGAGCTCATGCTCTTCCTATCCCTGGAAAATTCCAGCGTGAATTCCTTGCGCCATATAGACTGAATGCCCTGGTTGCATATCGTTCCCAGCTCTTTCGGTCTCAGGCCCGATTTGTTGATGTTGTTGGGGTTCATCTTTTCGACTAAAACTGTCAGAGCTGTCTCCGTTGCTTCGCCAACTTTCTCGTAAACTCCTTTGGCCTTAATGTGGTAGTTCATCATAAAGTATTTATCGTCTTGAAAAAATTGTTAGGGATAGAATATCGCAAAACATTCCATTAAGAAATAAATGCACCTAATATGCATCGAATAATTCATAAATTATTTAATTTGTTTACAAATAATTTATATTTTTATGTTTCATTTCAATGTTTTTACAAAATATTTATCAGCTTCTTCTACCTCGTTGAAATCAACGCTGGAATCGTTGCACATGGAGCAGATCGTTGCCAGTTCGTTGAGGGCGTCATAATCGGCAGGCTTCACCTGTCTTCCATTCAAACTTCTGTAAAATAAAAAAAAACAAACCATCATCACTAGACAAGTATATCAGTTTACCAGTTTTAAAGCGTAATCAAGGGCTTTAAAAAAATATTGTTTTGTGATATAAAACTTTGTACTAACACTAAAATATTGTTTTGTAATATAAAACTCTGTACTAACACTTCTCCTTCTGGGGCGTATGTGGAGCCAGATATTTCAAACTGATGTGTCGATATGTTGTTTTCAGCGGCTTTGTCGAATACAAACATCTGCGATTGTTTAAGATCTTTTTTTTCAAGTAAGTTAATTAGTTTTGATTAATTATGCAAATTATTATTATTTGATACTGTTCTCAAGTTAAGTTAATAACATCATCACTGCATCACAGAGTCAATCAATTTTTTCATAAACCAGTCGGAAAACCAACCCTACAGACGGACATCTGGTTGGTAGTCAAAGTACCGGTCTTGTCAGAACAGATGACCGAAGTGCAGCCCAGAGTTTCGACTGATGGCAAACTCCTGACGATGGCGTTCTTCTTTGCCATTCTCCTCGTGCCGAGAGCAAGGCATGTGGTGATGACGGCTGGAAGACCTTCTGGGATGGCAGCTACGGCAAGAGCGACAGCGATTTTGAAGTAATAGACGGCACCCTGTGACGCAAAGTAGGAAACCAATCAATTGACGCATTCATTACACTTAAAATCTTATTTAAACGTTTTTTTCTATTTAAAAAACTTATTTAAATGAGACAATTATAAACCAATACAAACTTTGAGCCATGAACCTCCATGAGCTGGATCGTTGAAATGACCGATGTTGATTGCCCAGACAGCTATGCAGACAAGCGAGATGACCTGGATTTTGTTGCGTCAAATAAAGTTTATGAAAAAAATACAATCAAACCAAAATTTAAAAAATATATAAAAATATATAAAAAATATATATATAATATATAAAATAAACAAAATTAAAAAATTATATCATAAATTATAATAATGTCCAAGAGCAATTGAAAGATAATAACCTTGGACAATTGTTGACCGAATTCGTCTAGTTTTTGCTGAAGTGGTGTCTTCTCGGTTTCCGTTTCACACATCTCCGTTCTAATTTTTCCTAAAAAAAAGTATTTTTACGTGTTTCTATTTAGCTTTTTAGTTTGTTTGCTTGTTCGTTTGCTTAAAAATTTTGTATACAAATATTTTTTCATAATAAAAAATAATATATTAAAATAAATGTATTATAATATGTTGTTCGCGGTAGAGAATCGAATGATGGTTACTATTGGTTACATACCAATTTCGGTGTTCAGACCAGTTCCGATGACAACGCCACGGCATTTTCCTGCGGCAATGTTTGTGCCCTGTTTTGCAATGGAAAGTAAGATACTGTTACTATAATTGTTTGATAAATTATTCTAAAAAATAAATGCAATACCTAAAAATAATTATAAGACTACACCATAAAAAATATAAAATGATGCAAAAAAACATTTTGAAAATAAGCATTTAACAAACAAACAAGCAAATCAACTAATCGACGCTGCATACAACGAGAACGCATTATTCAACGTAGCATATAACGAGGCAGCTATAATCAACGTAGCATATAACGAGGTATCTAATTTATAAATTATAATTGCGTTCATTTTCTAAAACGTACATAGAACAAGATATTAGTAAATTACAATTTATAAATTACAATTGCGTTCATTTTCAAAAACCTACAGAGAACAAGATATTCTTCTTATCCTGGTTGACAGCTCTCGGATCGGGAATTGCATCTGTGTGCTTCAGGACGGAAACACTCTCACCTGGTGTGTGATTTGATGAGCAACATCGAAACTTTTATTTCAAACAACTTCAATTTTCCATTTACATTATAAGAAAAAAAACTATCTATTTTAATAATTAGCACAATATTTAAGTTGTATCAGAAGGTTCATGGATAGAGAGAAAATCGGTTAGAATTTGAAAATGTATCTGATTATTCAGCTTACCAGTCAGAATGGCTTGGTCAACTCTGAGTGTGGTTGAGAAAATCTTAGTGATCCTTACATCAGCGGGTACTTTGTCGCCGACTGTTTTGTTTGATTGGTCAATATTCAATGAGTTGATAAACTGTTATTTTTAGCTATAGAACACTTTTTATTTGTGCATTACAATTCAGTTAGGTGATTTTGAAAATCGACAATGACACAGCTAATAAACTGATTTACAACTATTTAATTAATCAAATAATAAAACTAGTTGATGAATAACTTAAAAAACATGATTTTAAAATTTTTTCCATTCAAACATATTGAGGGTCACCTGAAACGTCGACAATATCTCCAGGTACAAGTTCACGGGCCTTAATTCTCTGGACCGTCTTGTTGTTCTTCCTGATGACCTTAGCGATCTCAGGCTCGTATTCTTTTAGGGCTTCGATGGCGTCTTCTGCATTCCTTTCCTGATTTTGATTGAATATTTATAATTTAAAAAATATGTTAAAATAAACGCAAATGTTTATGAATAAAATCAAATAGTACAACATTTTAACTACATATCACAGAGGGGGACATTGGTTCCTTTTTGGCGACCCAACCCACCACTTTCTCAATCCAATCCAACCTGACCCACCTAAAAAATTGAATTTCTTACCCAATCCAACCCAAAACACAGTTAAAAGTTTTTTGTTAATTAAAATTTTTTTTTAAATTTTTTTTAACCTAATCCAACCCATGAGTCAACCCAACCTATGTTCATTTCTGACATATCACCATGTTGATGTTATTCTGATATATCTGTATCTAACTGGTTGTCCAACTTACATGGCAGACACGACTATAAGATTATTAAGGTAAACCGTAAATATGTTACAATTATGAATACTTTTCCGTTCCTGTAGTGCCAGCCATTAAGGACGGTTGTAAGCCTGGATTTTATGTTATTATTGGGCTCAGCTTTGTAGACACGCCACTAATTCTGCATCTAGGCTGTAGACTATTGCAGACAAAAAGAAGTTATTATAGCGAAGATTGTTTTAATTATTTAAGCAAAGAAAATAGTATTTTAAAAAACAAAGTTTTGAACTCGTAAAGTCATGGGTCAGGCTCCTAAAAGAGAGAGGATGATGAAGGAAGAGAGAGAGAAAAAAAAGAGAGAGAGAAAAGAAAGAGAGAGAGAATAAACGAATGAACGAACAAAAGACACTCGGTAATCCAGCTCTAGTTTAGAAACTTGCAACTGACAGAAAGACTGCAAGAAGTAAAACAAACTCAACGGCAATGAAGAGATTTTCCACTTACGAAAAAAACTCCTTTACTTGAAGCCTAATCCATCATCATCACTTTCTTTTGTTCACTCCCTCTCTTCCTCTTTTTCTCTTTCGCTCTCTCTCTCTCTCTCTCTCTCTCTCTCTCTCTCTCTCTCTCTCTCTCTCTCTCTCTCTCTCTCTCTCTCTCTCTCTCTCTCTCTTTCTCACTCACTCTCTATCTATCTATTTTTCTCTCTTGTTTCTCTCTTTTCTATCTATCTTTCTTTCTCATCTTCCTTCTCATGTTCTTTCTCCAATTCCCACGATATTAGAACTCAACACTTCTTATTATTCAAA
>OZ022240.1:4581210-4671210 GCA_963978895.1 Erpobdella octoculata | reverse complement strand
GACCCAGAGATTTGTTGTTTCATTTATTTAGAATGAAAAATCGCCATCAAAATGGTTGTTTTCATTTTTTTAAGAAAAAAATTGTGCATTAATCAATATTATAAGTATCTATAAGGCAGCTTGTGATTCTTGTTCAACAGTTGAAGTAGAGATAGCATCTCGGTTGTAAGGCTTCGACAATGCCTTGTTAAGCAATGCAACTACGGAAAAAAATTAGGTTCAGAAGATGATACATATGCAAAAGAACACCTGTTATGTAATACCATGTTGTGTATGTATGTATGTATGTATGTATGTATGTATGTATGTATGTATGTATGTATGTATGTATGTATGTATGTATGTATGTATGTATGTATGTATGTATGTATGTATGTATGTATGTATGTATGTATGTATGTATGTATGTATGTATGTATGTATGTATGTATGTATGTATGTATGTATGTATGTATGTATGTATGTATGTATGTATGTATGTATGTATGTATGTATGTATGTATGTATGTATGTATGTATGTATGTATGTATGTATGTATGTATGTATGTATGTATGTATGTATGTATGTATGTATGTATGTATGTATGTATGTATGTATGTATATATGCATGCATGCATGTATTCATGTACTTAGGCATGCATGTATGCATACAATGCCTTTCTATGTATGAAAAAAACTCAGCTTAGCCAGGCACAACTTTGAGAGCATCATCACTCAGAACTTCTTGTATCAGTTTTTATTAAAGTTACCTCGTTCATTGAACCATTCATCAATCTATTTATTTCTTTAATTACTTATTTATCTCATTACTGATTTAAACTTTTAAATAAAAAATTTGAAATTCTGTTCAAAGGTCATTTGGTTGATGAAAACAAAAAAGTGAAGAAAAGAAAATGGACAAAAAAAACAAAGAAAAAAAGACAAAACAATAAAAAACAAGAAGACAAAGAAAACAACTGAGACTTATAAAAACAGACAAACAAAGGCAGACAGATACAAGCAAACCGAAGCAGACAAAAAATGCAGACTAACAGAAAACAGAAAAAGACGACCTGAGACACGCAGAGAGACAGACAAGCAAACAAAACATTCTAGTAGAAAAAAAAATAGTTTTTATGCGCTAAAGACTGTTGCAAACTTTCAAGAATTCTCTCTCTCTCTCTCTCTCTCTTCTCTCTCTCTCTCTCTTTCTCTCTCTCTCTCTCTCTCTCTCTCTCTCTCTCTCTCTCTCTCTATCCCGTTCCCCAAATGGGATAAACCAGCTTACGCGTACAGAAAGCAAACGAAGTGCAGCTGCTTTCTCCACCATCTTCTTCATCTTCTTCATCATCTTTTTCTTCTTCTCCTCATCAGCCGGTAATTCGAGAAGTCTTTCCACGACTTTTGCCTCTAATGACGTCAATAAAAATACAGCCAATGGGAACCTGGCGATGCGTCACATGACGCCGTCAAAATATCAGCAAGAGAGATGTATAAAATGTATAATGCTACAAACTGATAGGTCGGGCAATTAATTATAAACCATAATTAATAGTTTTTTGAGTACTTTTGCTATTATTTTGTTTGTTTTTTTTAAGTTAAAAGACTATTTTATAAATGAATTAACCTATACACACATACATACACACACATACACACTGATATATATACACGTGTTCAAAAATATGGCGGCCATCTCGATCTGGGCTGATGAACAAACAACTCGACAGAGCAACTTTGAAATGGTAAATGCATTTAAATTGGCCGTTCTAAACGGACAGGTTCAACTTGTTTTCTTTTCTTTTTTCCAACTTCTAAAAAACTAAAACAAAACGCTTCAATAAACCAAAAAATAAAATAATAAAAACGATTTAAATTATTTAAAATATAAAAAAAGACTATCGGTAAAACACGTTTTTCAGAATTGTTTTGGAATGTACAAGAAAAACATTGAATTGACATTTTTAAAACGGGTTACAGGGCTCCTGTGAAGTGAGAAGTAAGGTGCGAAGCAGGGTGGGGCTGGTACACTCCTATGGCGTCGGGGTAAGCGCAAGAAAAATGAGCCCCCGGCGTCGAATGGTGCATGATGTGATGAGTCGGATGAGGGTTTAGCGACCCGTGACTTGTCCTGGCAAACCCGTAGCCCATGAATGAGGCGGCTGTGTCGAGGGTAGACCCGTAGTGGCAAATGTTTGGCGGTGGGGGTGCGGCCCCGGAAATTACTCCGGCCTCTTGCGAGTGATTACGCGGATGGAGAGATGGAGTTCCGGCGGAGGGGTAATGCCCGTAAGAGTAGGTTGAAAACTGAGAGTCAAAGGGGTTGACACCACAGGCTGCTGTCATCGAGGGATATCTCTGCGAGCCAAAGTACTGACACGAGAGAGTAAGTGGTGTGTGAGGGGTCAGACTGGGTGCGTTGAACGCTGGCAGTAGGGAAGATCTCTTGCCCCCGATCGGTTGCGACTCGCATTCTTCGTCTTCCTCGTTGACGTCATCATCGTCGCTGCAATTTTTGTTGTTGTTGTTGTTGTTGTTGTGGTTGACAGAGTGGGAGCTGCTTGCGTCACATCTTTCATTTTTGACGACCATTCCACTGAAGACGCCCTGTTTCGAATCTCCCACTCTTCCACCTGCCAGCGAGTGCTCTTCCGGGCGATCGGCTGCGTTTTTGTCGAAGCTTTGCGGCTGGTGCTGGGTCAGGAGACTGGAACTGGAGCAGGCGCTGGTTTCTCTTTCCATGTAAGTCGTGCTGCCGTGAACGTTGGCCGACGATCCGGTCGAGTTGCTGCCGGAGATGATCTCGTCGCGCTGGTGCGAGTTGATCAGCGGTACGATCATGTGCGGGTGGTGGTTCGGGAAGAATAACGACGACGACGACGACGATGACGCTGGTGGCGGCGGTGGCGGCAAAGCAGGGGACCTGAAATAATCTGGATATTTACATTTGGAGGAGTCGTATGCATCTCTTCTGACCGGTAGATGAGAGCGATGAGCCGGATGCTGGTGGTGGTGATGGTGCGGCTGGTGGTGGTGGTGTGCACCCGACGACGACGACGACGAGTGGCCTGACATCTTGCGGTCTTGCGGGCCGTCTGAAATTTTCGAAGAAACATCTATCTAGAACTGAGCGTTTTTAATTAAGTCAAAAGAGTCCTTTCATAAATTGTCTCCGTGCAAGGTTCTCCCCCCCTCCCACCTCTGGGGACTGTCGTGACGTACGTCTGGTATTGTTCACAGTGCACGCGTCGGCACCGGCCGGACACTTAGCCGCTGGTTGTGCAATATTAATAGTCTAATGCACGCTAATTCAACTCGTGTATGTGTGTATGTGTTTATTATACAGCGTTTGTGGGTTATGACGTCATGTGTTCATTTATTTATTTATGACCGGTTGCGTCATCAATGGGTCATCAGATGGTTGTGTCGTCCTTAGGATCAAACAGCTAGATAAATGAGCTGTTAATTCAGCGCCTAAGTTTCGGTCATTGTCCAGTTTGCTCTTAAGAACATGCAACACCTGAGTTGTAGTTAATGAGATAAAGAAATGTATCTAGCTATCTAGTATTATCGATGAGTAAAATAGACCTTCTCTTATTTGCTTCGTCGACGATGTCTTCACGTCTTCGCTGGGCATTGATCTCTTGGCCACAACTCTTTGGTCCCTGATCAATGAATGGACAACTGTACTTTAATGATTGAACATTAATGGTTTTACTTCTTCGGGCAAAATTGTTATTATTTTCTATCTACGCGTTGTCTGTCTATCAATTATATATCGGCTATAGATATGGTTATCAACACGAGCCTTTTTGATCTATCAATTATATCAGTTATAGATAGATATGATTATCATATAGTAATGCTAACTTTCTTGTTAAGTTATTATCGCGAAAACCCTTGGCGAAAGGATTGTGATCGATTTTTAGCTGGGTGATCTGCTCGTTCTGGTAGGCTGTGACAGCGATGAAGGTCGTCTCCTGGAACTGGAAGGTATTGAAGGTGTTCCACCGCATGGTGAATACGTCGTTCGCCTGAACGATGTGGATTCGTGGCTGATACTTGTGCATGGAGTTTAAGATTATCTGCGATGAAGGGTTGAATAGTGATGTCATAATTAAGATAGGAAAATAAATAAATAAATAATAAAGTGTCCAGAATTTGGCGCTAAATTTTAATTTAATTTAGCATTAAATTAAAATTTAGTTAAAGTTAATTTCAATCATAGAATTTCCTGGTCAACTCACGTGGGCGTTCTGATCTAGATTGTTGTTGGTCAGCTTCATCTTATGAAAAGATACCGTCTGCTTCATCCAGTGGTTGCCCGACGCAGGGGAGTCGAGATGGATGTAGAACCTGCCCGGCATGTGGGGCTCGGCCTTGCCCGTGACCACCCATTCCGAGTTGTTGTACTTGTAGCGGTTTCCGTCCACGGGTACGACGTCCATCAGCAGGATGTACTTGGACCGTGGCTCGAGGCCTTCGATTGTTACTTTGAACGAGGGGAACATTCGTCTGTAAAGTTGGAAATGAAATATATCTCGATGACAAGAAACCCTACATAGTTGGATCGTTTCAAAACCATTACGCCGGTCTCTAAAAAAAGCTTTCATTTCTGTATAGTGAAAGCTCGCATTAACATAACATTAGCATAGAATCAGAGTCACATTCAAGCACGCACGCATAAACAGTAATACTCGAGAAAATACGAAAGAGTGACTCCTCAGAAAAAAACAAGTTCATTATCTCCC
Organism: Erpobdella octoculata; assembly: GCA_963978895.1. Taxonomy (NCBI): domain Eukaryota; kingdom Metazoa; phylum Annelida; class Clitellata; order Hirudinida; family Erpobdellidae; genus Erpobdella; species Erpobdella octoculata. The sequence continues at coordinate 4,666,478 of OZ022240.1, read as the reverse complement.
AGCGGGCCGCTCATACGCGTCAAAATTTGCTAAAAACCTGAGCGTCACAGTGCGCATGTCAGGTGCATGACGTCACAGGCCAGGGTGATGACTCTTAATCGGATTATGTTATTTGAATATGATGACCGGTATTGTGTCATCGTGGATAACCGGAGAGTAAGTGTAGTATAAGTCATTCAGTCATTCATTCATTCAGTAAGTATTTGAGTGAGTGAGTATGTCAGTCATTAAAAAGTACCTGCAGTGTCTAACTTACATCGGATTTAGATCGACGTTCCTAACTGTTTAATTGCTGTAGTTTCAAAATTAAGGGTTTGTTTAACAATATTTTTCTTGAATTTCAATGAATAAATAAATGTTAAAATCGTTTTATACAAGTTCAAAGATTTCTTAGCAATATAAAACAGGAAGACATTAAGGCGAAAGAATTGAAATAAAATCAATTCAAATCAAAAGCAGCGTGTGCCAGGAAAGAAGGAAAGAGAGAAAAAGCTTCAAGCGCAGTCGTTGGTTATTATTTATAGCCATTGGGGTTCAAGACGCGTGAACTTTTGTGAATGGTCCCTACTATGTCCAGGACAATTGGCACACTGCTTCTGCCTCAGGCTGTACTTGGTTATCACCTTGGTTTATTAGAGTGTGACATTTATGTCAAATTTTTTTGTTTTGTTGTCAACAAACCTTTTCCTGTGTTGGTTTTTGGTCTAATTATCATTTACTGGTGCGTCTAGTTCTGATTTCATGGTCAGCATTCAAATTCAAATTCTTTTTCTTTTAAATACTTCAAAGATATAATTTTTTTGATGGCCTACAGAGAGGAAACATTGAAAGTCCATCTCCCGTAAGATAGGCGGCATGCCTCTTATAAGTCGTCTCTCTGATAATTTATTTGAGAAAAGATAGAATTTTTCAGTCTATGATGAAAGGCTAATAACAGTAAAAGTAATTTAAAATATTATTTGAAAACAGTTATAAATATTTTTTGAAAACATTTATAAATATTATTTGAAAACAATTAAAAATATTATATCGTGTTATGTTTCATCGTCATTTCGTGGCGTTGAGACGATCCCTTCCTTACAGATTCTTCACTTCCAGTGCGCTTTAAAAAATCTTTATAGAAACTTTCAATAAGTGTTAAACAATTTTTAAATGTTTTTCTAGTTTTTATTTATTAGTTATAGTTAAGGCATGATTTTCTACTTACATAACTGGTATAACAATTTCTGCTGATTGGTTTAGGCTTTTTTCAAAATTGACTACATCTCAGTTAACAAAGTAGTTATGCTGGTGGGCAAAAACTTGGCTTAAAAACATTTGGGAGTGTTCATATATATTTCTTTGAACGATTAGACACCTCTGAGAGGAATGTCGTATGAAATATTAAACAAAAACACTCAATGAATTTCCACAACAGCGAGGGCCAAAAGCGGTAGCATAATACCATAGACAGTGAGGTTCATCCGAGATATGATTATTGCTAGCTGGAGAAGAGGTCGATTTGCCAGTCCTGTTTTAATTGGAGGGTTAAGGGTAAATCGAGTTATGTGCTGCCCCGAACCCAAAAATAATACACGGACATTCGTTTCGCGCCACACAAACAGTGTTTGTCAAACACGTCACAGAACACTTAAAAATACTTAGAATACCTTGTCTAAATTGTCTCAAACAGATATACAAACGTTGATCAACTCAAAGAAAAAGAATCTTAACAAATATTTTTCATTTAACAACAAACAAATACTTCCTCTGGAAATTCAATCCAAATAACTAAAAAAAAGTGCGAGTTAATTATTACGATATTCATTATTTGCAAATTATATAAGCGACAAGCTTTTAAAACTTTTAAAAACTTCCAGTCAATACTCAATAAGAAAGTTAAAAACTTAATTAAAAAATTTATTTAATTTAATTAAGAAGTTTATTTAAAAAAAAGAAATTGAATAATATTGATAATAATAATCTAACTAAATTTTGCTATATAAAACAGTATTTTTTTATTATATTTTTCCACTCGCTCACCTTCCAGACTTTGTGATGATCATCTCAGTACCAATCGAGTTGAACTTCTGCCACAGGTCCTTGTTCTCTAGTGTCACTTTGATGTTTTTATCGGGGGCTTCACGGGACAGCGACGGGGGTAGAGAGGTAGAGGAGGACGGTAGGAGACGCTTGGAGTCGGAGTACGCCGAGGATGGAAAACCTGGAATAATCAAAGGAAAAGCCTTTCTCAACAAATGATTTCAATGTGGTCAGAAATAAAAATTTTGAGAAATGGTCATGCAATATATTACCATTTGATTTGGAAAAATTGTAATGAACAGACTTGTTAGTTTGTAATTTGTAATGCAATAGTGATATTATCATTTTATAGCACAACACAAGAAATTTCAAGAAATTACTTTTCAAAGTAACAAAAATATATCATATCATACTTTGTGTTCATGCAGACACTGCTATTTCTGCTTTAGAGATATCTTAGTTTTTAAAAAAATTAGAAAATATATTGATCATTTTATCATCATCATCGTCGTCACCATCATTATAATCATCATCATCATCATCATCATCACATCATCATCATCATTGTCGTCGTCTTTTTATCATCATCATCGTCGTCACCATCATTATAATCATCATCATCATCGTCATCATCATCATCATCACCATCATCATCATCGTCGTCGTCGTCGTCGTTGTCGTCTTCAACATCATCATTATAAAAATAAGACGGCACTTGTCTTTTACTGCCGGGAAATTGAAAGTCCGAAAGAGAGAGAGAGAGAGCTTGTTGGAATGAATAATTCTGATTCGTGCCACGCGCAGTAATACATCGATTAACCTTGTGGGACCTCATTAAACAAACGTCCTTATTCTAATCCCCTTTTTCTATCCTGCCCAGCCCCGTAGACAAGCAATGGCCATGCGACTTCCCAGCCGTTTCCAGAGAGAGAGAGGGAGGAGAGAGGGAGGAGAGAGAGAGGAGAGAGAGGAGAGAGAGAGAGAGAAAGAGAGAGCAGGGAGTCTCGTCGAATTCATCTCCAACAGTGAATTGATTCACAATCTTTTGGACGACATTCACGTAAGCGAATTTTTTTTAAATGTGCATATTTTTACTATTATTCTTATCAGCATCATCATCATCATTATATTCATGAATTACTTTTCTATCATACCGCCTTCAGCATTGATGTCGCTGCTCTTTAAACACATATGCACCACGCACATCACGCATATATATCACATACTACATACTAGTTTTCATATCATATTTGCTGATAAACAGCCATTCGCCTTCGCCGAAAAATTAGAAAAGCTTTTAAGCGAAATTAAAGTAGTCATTAGGAAGACATGTGAGATATCAATAAGCAGTAGCGGCAACATTAGTAGTAGTAGTTGTAGTAGTAGTAGTAGTAGTAGTAGTAGTAGTAGTAGTAGTAGTAGTAGTAGTAGTAGTAGTAGTAGTAGTAGTAGTAGTAGTAGTAGTAGTAGTAGTAGTAGTAGTAGTAGTAGTAGTAGTAGTAGTAGTAGTAGTAGTAGTAGTAGTAGTAGTAGTAGTAGTAGTAGTAGTAGTAGTAGTAGTAGTAGTAGTAGTAGTAGTAGTAGTAGTAGTAGTAGTTGTAGCAGCTACTGTAGTCGTAGCAGCTACTGTAGTCGTAGCAGCTACTGTAGTCGTAGCAGCTACTGTAGTCGTAGCAGCTACTGTAGTCGTAGCAGCTACTGTAGTCGTAGCAGCTACTGTAGTCGTAGCAGCTACTGTAGTCGTAGCAGCTACTGTAGTCGTAGCAGCTACTGCAGTCGTAGCAGCAACTGTAGTTGTAGCAGAATTGATTGTAGTTGCAGTAGTAGCAGTAGTAGTTATAGTAGTGGTGGTTGATATGGTTTTTCACTCACCAGGATCACCTCATTTTGAGTTCACCTGTCCCTAATCTGCATGCTGATCTTGAATGCCAATGAAGACATCTTAAATTAGTGTTTATTTATGGAATATTAATGTTCCGGCATTGAAATGCTCATAAAGACGGTTTTTATTAAAGAAAATGTCTAAATTTTATGCCTGAAGGATAGGAAATAACTTTATTTCAAGCAGTTTTATTTATTTATTTAAAGTGCTTAAACTCTGCTGAAAATATATCGTGCAACTAAGTAAACACATTTTTAAATAAATCTTTAAGCTGGTTAGCATAATAAAAAAAACTATGCAGCTTAGGTTGTTCATGTGGCCTCTGTAACATTTCTTCAACCAAAGTAGTGAGAAGTTGTTTAAGCTGCAAGCGTTAACTAACGCTTTAATATAGCGTTACATTTAAATACAGACATGTCGACATAACAGTTTTTTTTAACTCTATACACCTAAAATATCTAACGGTCGGATTAAAATTTCATTTCATCTTGAGAACCTACAATAAAAAGACGTTTATTTAAAATGTCACATTTTAATATATTTTTTGGTTATCAGAAATCGAAATCATTCCATGAAACAGTTTAAAAGAGAAATAGAAAAAAGTAAAAGACGAAAAATTGAAAATTTCGTTGCAGAATTGCAGAAGCGACCAGAAAAAAAACAGACTCTGGTTTAATCTTGCATGTAATAAACATATTATAGAAAAATATTTGTGTGCATATTAATTCTCACGTTTATTGTTCTAGTTTCTGTATCGCTTAAACTCAAAATCATCAAATTGTCTCTATTATGTTAAGTTAGAAAAAGATGTCGAATCGTGAAAAAGTCGTTCGTTATTTTGGGGTTTTTTAAATCTTAAATACCAGTAAAATCACCAACAGGTGTCGTCAGGTGTGTTTAGTGTTCGAGATACCTTTATTTGTGGCCGGCTCAAGCTCATTAGCCTCCGGCAGGTAATCAACAACAAAATGTTATCAAATGTGCGGAATATTTAATTAATTAAACGAACGAACAAATAAATAAATAATCAAATGATTCAATATATAATTCCAAACACGAATAATAGAGTAAATAAATAAATAAATAAATAACGATCTACCTGTTGTAAAGGCAAGTGAATCATGGGGCGATGGACCGACCGGGAAACCACTGAAAGGAAAGTGCTGGTGCGTTGCTGCCGCAGTGTGGTGCATGAAACTCCTGTGGTGGGGTGGGGCCGGAGGGCCGAAACCCCTCTGACCGAAAAACTCTTCATCGAAGAAAGAACCCCCAGATCCGGTTCCTGTTGACGTTGAGTTCGAACCGGATTGAGCCAAGAAAGACAGCATGGTACGAGAGAGATATTGCGTGTTTTCAGCAAAATCCGATTCCAATAAATATATTGTTTAAAGCTTTCGCTTTCGTTTTAACACCTCGCCTGTTATTGTCGACAGCGTTCTTTTTTAAACATAGTTTATCGGTTACCGTTAAAAAGTGTGTGACAGAGATCGCATAAACAAACATGTGACATTCCTGCGTCAGTCAGTAACGCCTGCAAATGTCGTCTCAACGTTTAGTCTCTCCTTAAAATTCTTGCGGACATCAAAGCATCGCCTACTTACTGCCCAGTTTCCTCAGTGCTTAAACGGCGCTCGAAACGACTTGACACCGAGAGAGAGACAACTCGCCGGAATGCACAACAACTCGGGGACGACTTGAAGAAACGATCTCGACCGTGACGACAACTTAATCGACTGCAGTTCCAAGCGCGCGGCACCGTTTTTTGCACGGAAACTTAGCGGGATGGTAACGAAACGTAAAAGTTAGAATTTCCCGAGAAAACTGACGCTTCTAGCGGATAGCTGGGTCGCTTTAACAATCGATTTTTCCCCAGGCGTCTGCACAGGCGTTCGTTCTAGCGCTCAGAGTCGTCGGCGACAAGCCAATGGAGGCGTTCAATCTCGAACGTGACAGCTCTCCATTGGGCGATATTTAAACAGTGGGCGTGTCAGATGACGTCGACGTTACGTCATCTGGCCAGTCGTGGAGAGGATTGGTCGAGATTCAACGGAGGAAAAGGTCATTGTTTACCTTGAATAAATCAATCGCGTTAGTGAGCCGTTTTGTGACTCCGAGCAGGTGGGCGGAGTCGGACTGACATTAAGTATGTTGGTCGCTTTCTATTGTAACCTCTTATTGCTTAATTACACGTGTAATCAAAACGCTGCCTTTGATCTATCTTACTTCTAGTATCATCATCATCAGCAGCGGCAGCATCGTATACAGGTATTGTGTCCGTTGAGTGTGTTTGAAAGAGTTGAAAGACACACACCTGTGTGAAATAGAAACGGAGACTTCTTGTGGTTCTGCTGCCAAATTAAATCTGTCAACATTTTTAAAACGCTGTCACAGTCACGGGACAAGCAGTACATACGCATGGAGGAGGTGCTGAAGTAACAGCATGGACGATCTAATAAACTGTCCTTTTAGGAACCTCTCGGCAGCTCCCTCGCATGTGTCGAAGCATGAAATCATCGTCGTCGGTTTGTTGCTGATGCTGTAAAAGCAGCAAAGGAGAAGAAAAAAGCGTTGATGCTCTTGGAAGAAGCGCACGTTTGGGAATATTATGAGGAGTTGTGTGTATACTCTGGTGTGGTAACGAGGAAGGTTTGAAATGTAAATCAGTAACGAATAATAGGTAAAAAAAATTTCTTTACCTCAACAATATTTGGTCAAATTGGTCAATATTTGGTCAAAATGGTTGGGTTTGTAGACAAAAGACTTTTAACCAAGGTCGTGCAAGTGTGGTCTGCTTTCATTTTTTCTTGATTGAAATAGGAATTGAAACTTATCTATTAAAACCATTTCGAATTGCAATTGAAAACCACGCTATAAATTGATACAAATTACACGGCGTTGGTTAAGCCAATCAAAATAATAAGCAAACATGGTTAAACAATTAGGAAGTTGAAGCACAGATCATCAACTTCATTTATATTGTCTGCATGTGCAATGCAAATGTCCAGAGGTGGTCATGAGTTCATTTTCTGCGACCCAACCTACATCTTACTTAACCTGCCTGAAAAGTTAAATTTTCTAATCCTAACCAACCCACAGTTAAAAGGTTTTTTCAATTAATTTTTTTTTATTTTGTTTTAACCCAACCCACGCATGTGCCCAAAAATTGGACTCAACCCAACCCTGCCCACCCCAACTTTACCCAACCCAACCCAACCCAACCCAACCCAGCCTAACCCACCTCTGAAACGTCTTTACATGGAACAGAACACCAATGGAAATTCAAATTCGCGAGCACCATTTAAAGAAGAGTTCATCGGCTGAGTTTATAATTTATTAAATTTTATAGACACATTCAGGCCATTCATTCATAGCCAAGGCTCGTCATCGTCACTCCGTCATCAGTTCAAAGGAGCAGGGACTACCTAGTAGGACGACGAGGACGACCAAAGACTAACAAACATTTTATTATCCCTCAGGGCACGTCGTTAATTGCCAATAATTTCTCACCTAAGCTCCGGCGGTCGAAATTAGACAAATTTATAACTCGAAAGCTCCAATGTCAATTACGTGCTGAGTCCGACTCTTGCCCGGGAATTTTAGACGATTTTGAGTTTTTAATCATTTGACATGTAATAACAATCAATCTTAGTTTGATAATAATAACAATAATAATAATGACAATAATAAGTAGGTAGTTTTTCTATGAATAAGTGCGGGTTGTAAGTTTTCTTCTTCTTTACAGAGATTCGTCAACGTGCTCTCGAGTCGACATGCCAAAATTGGCTGATCAGCGGATGGTCCCTCAGTGGCCTCCATCCTGTTGGATTGAATTACTTGCTTGCTTGGCTATTCAATTGAACGGTCTTTATTATGTCCTTCCTTCTTTCGTGCTGTGTTGTGTTGTATGTGTCGTCGTTTGTAATTAAAACTTTTTTAGTTCAACTCTGATGACAAACCGTGACTGAGACGAATCGGAGGGTCGGTGGGGGGTGGCTTGCGTAAGCTGTGACGTCATCATCATCAACTTCACCATCATCATAATCATAATAATAATAATCATCACCATCATCATCGTCATCATCATCGTCATCGTCATCGTCATCGTCATCGTCATCGTCATCGTCATCGTCATCGTCATCGTCATCATCATCATCGTCATCATCATCATCCCAATTCCTCTTCTTCTTCTCTTTCGCACATCTACCTCCTTTTTGAACCTCTCCGACTGCAACGAGACAGTGAATTAAACATTTTAAAATTTTTACCTCCTATGCATGCATGCATGCAGACGTAGAACCGTAAGACACTAATCCCCGAATAACGCACCTTCTAGTCTGAAAAAAATTGAAAAAAAGAGCAAAATAGAGAAAAAATAGTCCGCAATTGAATTCGGATAATTAAAACTAACTAATTACAAAAGTAAAACTAAGAAACGAGAAAGACAGAGAGAAAAGCACAGACAGACAAACAAACAAACAAACAAACATAAGAAAACAGACAAACGCGAAAATGGTAAGAAACAAAAAAAAGGAGGATGGAATCAAAGAAACACTACAGACATTATCCGCACAAAAAAATTAAGAAAAGTAAATTTATTGATCGGGATTATGGAGGAAGAATATTGGAGTCTCGAGCGGGTGTAATTTCAAAGGATCGGCTAATGAATCTCGTCCAATCTTTACTTCAACTTCTTCAGAGATGTCCTCTCTCCTCTCTTCTCCTCTTCTTCGTGCCTTTCCAGTGGAGACAAGTGGCGCACGTAACGACCACCTGTCCACGTCTGTCGAGCTCTCTTGTGCTGCTTCCGACGAAAGCAGCCAAGGTGGCGACGCTATGGAATATTTTACACTTCCTTCCTATGACCGATGATGTTTGTAATATAATAAGATGGATTTCCTATTAAAATACGTTTTTTGTTAACATTTTTTCCCCCAACAAAAATTTTTTTTGCTCACAAAAAATCAACAAAGAATTCCTAGACCTAGAATGAAGATTTTATGCATCTCTATCCTATGCGTCCCTATTTTATGCGTCCCTATTTTATGCGTCCCTATTCTATGCGTCCCTATTCCCGCGAGCATAGAATTCCTATCCCTGTAAGCATACGTCCGTACACATGCAAGCATGCGTCCGTTGTTTTATTTTTTAATATGAATTTACGTAGAACTGCATAGAAGAAGTCCGAGTTGTTCATACGCTGGAGTTATTCCAGGAGATGCCGGTTTACGTAAGTTTTTGCGACAGCGAGGTGTCATTCCATCTTGAGGCTTTTGCAGTCTTCAGAAAATGTATAAATGGGCGGTGCATCCTCCGCTCGAATGCTTATAAGAAGGTAGGTGGGTGATGGTGGCACTCGTGGTTAAGGTAGCGGTGTTGATGATGATGATGATGATGATGATGATGATGATGATGATGATGATGATGATGATGATGATGATGATGATGATGATGATGATGATGATGATGATGATGATGATGATGATGATGATGATGATGATGATGATGATGATGATGATGATGATGATGATGGTGGTGATGATGATGATGATGATGATGATGATGATGATGATGATGATGATGATGGTGGTGGTGGTGGTGGTGGTTGTTGTTGTTGTTGCTGTGGTGGTGGTGGTAATTATGATGATGGTGATGGTGATGATGATGGTGGTGGTGGTGGTGATGACGATTATGACGATGATTATGATGATAGTGATAGATAATTTGGTGATGATAGAAGTTGTGATATTAAGTACGAAAGCAGTTGTGACTTGTGACAAAGAAAAGTATGTTTTATAGTTTTATAAGTACAACGTTATTTTTTCAGTGTACATTTGTACAATATTGTACATGAACTCATAAAATCGGCTTCAAAATAACATAACATAACGGTTTCACATTTGTATTGTCAATACAGAAAATAAATCAACTTCCATGATCGAGTGATTTCACGTCATATTCAGTCATCTTCTCGCTTCAGTTCCTAAGAGCGTATGACATTTTCTCTATTCTATTCTATTCCATTCTATTCCGTGGCGTATATATTCGAAGCCAAACGGAAAAAAGAGCCCAAACACACTGACCGGAAGACATCTGCGCATGCGTGCAAGTTTGATGAGGGACTGCCACCAGACCATCGAAGGTGTTCAGACAAATGGAACACCTCTCTCTCTCCAAGACAGATAAGTGAGTATGGCAAAATATAATTAGTTCTGCATACCTAATTGCACTGCCAAATGAGCTTATATATATATATATATATATATATATATATATATATATATATATATATATATATATATATATATATATATATATATATATATATATATATATATATATATATATATATATATATATATATATTATTGTAATTATGTATATAGCTAGGTTTTGTGAAGTTGGATTAGAGAGGCTGTCTTAATATTTTTGCTGACCTGATTATTAGATAGTAAAGATTTTTTTGTTGACAAGACTTGAATAAAATTTTAACAAGAAGTTCTTAGTATATTTGAGGTTTTAATTTTAAATAAAATGTCGACTGCAGCCGAAACAAACAGTAAAGCAAGAAAACTATTGGGTGAGAAAGTGAGACAAAATATTATATATAAGAGGAAAAGTAGGAAAGAAAGGAAGAGGAAAGAAGAGTTGTCAACTATCATTCCAGAACACTGCTGTGTAGGTGAGAAATTTTTATTTCTTACTCTCGCTCGCTCCTTCATTTGCAATGCAGACTACCGTGCGGTTCCCTCACTTCTCCTCAATTTCTCCCCAGCCCTCCTTCTCTCTCTCCCTCTCTCTCTCTCTCTCTCTCTCTCTCTCTCTCTCTCTCTCTCTCTCTCTCTCTCTCTCTCTCTCTCTCTCTCTCTCTCTCTCTCTCTCTCTCTTTCTCTCTCTCTCTTTCTGTCTTTCTGTCTTTATTTGTTTCTTTCTATCTCGTCTTTTGGTCTGTATGTGACCGTGACCAATCAGTCCTCAACAAATTTATGGAACGTCGTGTAAACAACCATCTCATCCGTGTACATAACTATTTTCTCCCTCGTAAGTATTTATTAATTCAAACTGTCCCAAATAAAAGTGTTGTAAAATAAATTTTCTCGACTGCTAACGTTAGTTGTTCTAAAATATTCCATTCAGAAAGTACTAAGTAGATTTATTTAGTTAGTTTAAAAAATTCTGCTTAAAATATGGCTTTGTACTTTAAAGATTTTTAGACGGACTTGTTTTAAATCTTTAATATCAACTTGACCGCCGCTATTTCTTTTTCCTCCCCTGTGGTCAAATCTCTGAATTGAAAATTAACACATTTCCTGTCATTTAATTAAGCAGAAACTTGGAATCTAGGCTCAGGGGCTCGGGGACGTCATTTCAGCAAAACCATGGGGAGAAAGGTGTTAAAAGGGCCCAACCCTAAAAACGCATTTTGGTAAATTTTAGAAATTCTCCATCCCTCCGCATCCCGACATTTCTAAAACAGACCAAAGCGCGTAGACCATCGGCATTAATCTCTGTAATTATTACTGCTATAATATTACAGCCCCCATGATAACGATACTTGCTGGTCTGTGTGTGTGTGTTCAAGAACAAGCGATGGGTTGGTAATTACCGATGGCCTGTCTATTCGCGGAGATCCATTTGAGACAAAAATGAATTGCAACCGCGTGCAACGCGCACGCGTTTCGTTCAGCTTCCGAGCGGAGCGGGGCAGATCAGGAGTATCGCGGTTTCCACGCCTGGTGTCGAAGAGTAAATTGAATGTCACGGGTTCCATTCCACATCCATCAAATTCCACTCTACGCTCCGACGCGAGCGAGGACGACTCTTCGCTGTAGGTCGGTCGACTGCACGAGCCAATTCTTCGGAGCGCTTGACGGTTAGTTCGTGGGCAGGGTGGGTGGTTTTAATTACTTAGAGATTTGATACTCTTACTCATAATAAGGATCTTTATAGTAAAATTAAAATTTAATTAATTATTAACATTTTTACATCCCCCGCCCCTTCCCTGGATCCATCATTGAACGTATCTGGGAAAATTTACCTACGTGTGCAACAAGGCCTGACGTCCATTAGCGTACGAGTCAGGTGCGGCAGCCCCTCCCCCAGTTTCGGGCAAAAAATATCCAAAATTTCGTGCAAAATGGGCCAAAAATTCCGGCAAAACAGTCAAGAAATTTGAGACAAAATAGGTAAAACATTTCAAAGGTCTTTAAAATTCTAATATTTACATTTTCCAAAATCAGTTTTGTGAAAATAATAACTTTTGTGATTAAAAAAGTAATGAGCTTTTGGGAATTTTTTGAAAAAGTACCTCTGACTACCCCCCCCCCTGGACTTGCACATAACAAGCCTGTCCAGAAAACTTTTACAAACTGTACATAAGTTTATGTATTACTAGCGGGGTACCCGGCGTTGCCCGGGATTTTTAGAAGTTGTTCTATCGTTTTCTCTCTCGCTCCCGTTTCCTTCCCCGCTTTCCCGATATTGGACATGTAGGACTGTTAACATCTCTTGTAAGTAAAACTGTAATTCCAAATGCTGTTAAGCTGCTTTAATGGAGTTTTAGGATAATTTCATGACTTATTATTTGTAGAATTTTTTAGAATTAGAAAAATGTTATTTATTATTATTTTTTATTATACTTGTCACATCATTTGTCAGTGTTTATGGCAAAACAAATACTTACTGGCGCGTTAAACGGTTTTTGAACTACTTACTTTGCTTGTTTCTCGATTGACATGGAGAACCTGACCGTAGATGCGCAATATTTAGAAAAGTTTCAGGCAATGGGTATTGAGTCTAACAGACTTAAAACCTTCACCAGCAAATGGCCTCACTCGAAACGTTCCGGCTGCAAACCTGAGAACGTATGTTCCATCAATCAACTTTAACTTCATCTTCATTCATATATCTTTCTTATTTCTCCATCATTTCCCCATTTGGTAATCTCTTAGTATAGCAGCCGGAGCAAATTTTGATATAAAGCCTGGTTTTAAGAACGTGTTAATAAATTAAGCACATATAACTGATATAACATTATTAAATTCCAGTAATGTACATATGAGTCGATATGAGAAAGAATATTTTGAAGGAAAAACTCCTTAAAAAGTGACTTTATCACATTATAAAGTTTATAAGCTGCAGAAATATCTAAAAGCAGTGTCGATACGCGGAATAATACAATTTCAATACATGAAAAGAACGTGAATTAGTTAATAGTAAAAGGATATAATTGTTTAACAAGTAAACTAGTATAAAATAGTAACAAGTAAAGGAAAAACGAGTTTTTCAACACAAACTTTGATTTCAAATACTATCGATTTAGAAATACGAAAGGTGTTCAAATTAAGTTTTTTTTTAATTGAATCATGTATTGTCATCCAAAATAAAGCTATGCTGAAAGTTTCAGCCTAGCTAGTCAAAAAGCTGGTTAAATTTTACTTGCAAGATTTGCATACAGAGAAAGACACACACACATACACAAACAGAGATTGTAACCTAAATAAAAGTTTGTAAAAAATAAAGTAGTTTTAAGTAGTAGTTATAAAGTTAGTAATATGCACTTGAAACTTTAAATTTTAAAAACAATTTGGAGCGTTGAGTGGAAACTTATCTATGACATGAATAATTTTTTTGGTAATTCAATAGCCAAAAATATAAATTAAAATAAAGTATTCTCTTCTTTTATCTTTTATTTGTGTTAAGGCATATTATCAAAACTGCCACCTTTAAACTGTTATGTCAAGTAGACATGAAATGCTTACGGAACTCGTACAACATTTACCTGAAACAAATTAATATTTTTTTAAATTATACAAATTCAATTTATAGTTATTTCTTTACCAAATTTTGTTTAATTTTAATTTGTTTACTCCAACTTTTCACTTCTATCGCCATTGATAAATAGATCTTCACCGGGAACTATTTAGCTTTGGAAGCAATTTGTAAATGTTCTAAAGTTCTATAATTGATGTTTTTATTTATTTTTTTCAGTTCTTATTAGTCTTCTTTTATGTTTTAAATGTCATTTAGGTTAAATTTTAACGGTTAATTCCCATCAAAATTGGCCCAGGCTGCTATACCTAGGAGATTACCTGCCATTCATTATTTAATAACGAATAACATTTGTTGATGAATATGGTATAGGGATTTGATTTATTTAAATTATTTTATATGTGCCTAAAACTGTGATTAGTAATTTGATGTTTGATTTGAAAACATATTTCGTATTTGAGAGGCAACTTTTGAACAAATAACATTTAATTATAAAAAGTCCACGTTTTATTATGCGGTATTTTTTAGGCATAAAACTAATTTTACTTGTAGATGGCTAAAGCAGGATTTTACCACGTCCCAGCAGACTGTCCGGATTCTGTATGCTGTTTCGCTTGCCACAAGGAACTTGATAACTGGGAGCCTACAGATGATCCACTGTAAGAAAAAAACGAACAATTTTAAAAATTGATAAAATCTTTTTTTAGATGGTTGCCAACAATTTGTTTGTATTTTGCCTGACACATTGATTGTGCTTTATAAATGGCTTAAAGCTTTTGCAATGAGAATTTACAGTTCACAGAATGTATGTTGCAATGATATTAATAAATGGCATAAAGCTTTCACAATAAGATTTAACAGTTAATATAATATATATGTTGTAGTAAAATAAATTGTATGTAATTTATAATTTCAATTTGTTTTTTCTTAATTAAATCGTTCTAGTGATGAACATCAGAAACATTCAAAAGACTGTCCCTACCTTAAGCTGATCGCCCGAAAAAAGCTGGAAGAAATAACCGTTGAAGACATGATCGATCTGGACAAAGAGAGATACATGATACTTGTTGTTAGTTGAGTCTTTTAATAATATCCAGAGATTTATTTTCGATTGTACCGTTCTAATGTAATTGAAATAAATGAATAACTTTTAAATTACTTTAGATTCTTTTCAAGGCTTTGGCACACGACTTTTGATTTTTAGACTTACATCGTATCTGTTTGCAACTTTACTAATGTATTCATAACTAGATATAGCCTGTCTAAAATGATGGATTTTTTAAAAAATATTATATATTTTGCGATTGCAGCGCTGCCTAACAGCGTTACACGAAATTATAACATACAGCAGAAATTACGCATGCCAATTAAATATTTTTTCATTGCAATAACAGAACCCCAATTAAATTTTCTTTTCAGAAGAAGCACCACACAGCCAAGATCAACGACTTTATGAAGGTCGCAGAGGAGGCAGCTGTGGTGCTGGAAAAGATGCTGTCGTGAAGTGGAGAATTCTTCCGCATTCATACATTCTGTGATGATTCAGATTTTATCTTTTTTTTCAAACTTTAATTTGAATTGCTGAGGTTCGTGTAAGCCTTAAAAACTTGTTTCTAAAATAAGAAACAACGCATTTCACTTAGAACTGATGATTCTCGTTTCAAAGAAATAAGCTATCTATTTAAAAACAAGTTTAGCTTTTAATAAATTTCTAAGTTTTTTTATTTTTTAGATTATTATTTCAATTCAAAATTTTATTTTGATGAAACTAGAGGGTAAAAGTATTACAGATGAGTCCTTACATTTTAAAACCGGTGTGCTTTGTACATCATCTCTGTTATGCGACCTTATATATCATATACACATCTGTATAATATAAACACAGATGATAGGTGACTCAGTCGGGAAGAGCACCTGCATTTATGCGAGGCTATGGTGCAGATTGACGAAGATCCGATTCCTTCTAGAGTCGTATATATTTAGATATATTCTGAGTTTTTATACTGTGTATATGTACCCAGATCAAGACATCATTTGCCCTGCACATCCATGTCCGTTGGTCACGACAGTTGAGAAACTGGTATTGTTGTGATGTAATTAAGCAATTCTTCATTATCTATGAGGCCACACAAGGATTAGTTATTCATTTTGAATGGACTAATTAGACTAATTACTGAGCAAGATGAGTTGGGTATTCTTAGTTAAAAAAACACTGAATGTAAATGTATGTATACATTTTTTTTATTGCATATTAATGAATGTACAAATGTGAAAAATAAAATAAACTCAAAAATATTTGATATCTCAATTTAGAAACATATCAAACAGTCAACAAAAATATCACTGATTTCTGGTTGATAACCGACCATGATACACACACAAATACACACACGAATACTGATCCATCGAAGATTCGCAAGGTAGTAACGCAATTGTTTTTTAAATTTGATTTGTTGCCATCGGCAGTTCGCAGACAACCGGCTTGCTCCAGAAGTGCTTCTTGACACAGTGGTACCTTGCCAGGTCCTTTCTTGTGACGATACCATTCAGCTTTAAATTTAGAGAGAAAAAAAATAATGTTTTAATTTAAATGCATATCTGATAAAGTTTATAATGATATCATTATCTCCATATATATATTAGAATAAATTGAATAAAAGTGTTCATAACATAAACATCCTGATTCTGTATTGTAACAAACTTGATATTGAATCTTTTAAAAGTAGAACAAACATAAATCAAATAATGATATGCAAAAGAACTTTCACTGAAACACACCAAGTTTACTAATAGCTCTATGCAACCTTTTATAAAATCTGGAATATTTGATAAATCATAAATTTTATAGGCCACATAAAATACAGTTTAATCCATTTATATCAAACTCGATTATATCTAAATAAATTCATGTAGTATAGTCTATTGATCAATCCTGCTGAACACAGCGTTTATAGTACTTCGATACACGGGGCCTATTTTGTATAAACTTTATACAAAATAGGCCCCGTGTATCGAAGTTACTTTTGATGATACTTGAACTATGATACAACAGGATTACACAGCATTTTATAAATATTAGGATTCTGCGTCCCGTTATTATTTTTTTGAAACGATACGATACGACTTCTGAAATTTGTCTCGAATAAAACGATACGATAGGAGATGCCTCGACCAATAACGAGACAAATCCGATACGATATCGGGATCTCGACTGAAATGTCAACCGTGGAAATTTTGTCTAGAATAAAACGAGTTAACCCTGATTGTTTTATTATTTATCTATTTTTTAACCAATAAATTCTTCAATTACAATTTTCGTCATTTCAAATGAATGAAAAGGGCTTTAAAATAACATGTTTACTAGTGGGTAATAATGTTAATAGTAATAATAACATGAATGTGAAGTCAAGGCATTTTACGAATTATAAATAAGTTTTTTATTCTAATTTACTCAAACTAACTTTGAACTAACTAAATCAACAATTCATATTATTTGCGACACTTATATTAATATATTTATTAATATCAACAACATAACATTGAAAATATGAAATTAGAGTGCAATTTACCTCTAGCCTTAAGCCACGCCCCTCTTAGGCTGCTAGTCAACCTCTGAATTACTGCATACTACTACCATTTAGAAATATGCTACCGGTTCCCAGACTAAAAATAGTAAATATCCAGGGGCTACAGGCTGTTAGAAAAACCGAATTTAAACTGGGTATAATAATAGTTAAATAGTTATAAACTTCTGTCAATAGGTAGATTAATAAATCAATGTTGACAAATCAATTGCAAATATTCACAGTTGTGACACGTTAATTAAACATGTATGACTTTCGTTATTTATTGAAAAATATTTTTTTAAATCTCGGAATTTGTTTCGAGACTTTTATACGAGTACAAAATTTAAGTCTCGCTATTTTATTTCGATACGAGACTTCCCCGCAGGCTGTATCGTTTTGAAATCCTGATTGATATCGAGATAACGATTACGGGAAGCAGATGCTTAATAAATATCTCAAATAAAGGACAGCGAAACCAGAATTCCTCAGTTTGCTACGTACTTCGTTGTTTTTATTGACCACCATGAGGTGGGCGAGTCCGAGGCCTCTGAACAGTTTGAAGATCCGAGGAAGAGTCGTATTCTGAAATTCAAGCGCCACACGAATGAATTAACGAATAAATCGCCCGATTAATCCATTTTGGGAAATATACATGCCAACAGCAAAACACTTAATAGTAGTACAATTCATTCTCAAATCGTATTAAGCTACAAACATCGTAGACTGTGTACGGAGCGGGATTCATGATCGGCCGAAGATCTATGAAGCAGTTCAGGTCGTCTTCCGTCAAGTTGATTTCCTGCAAGCGCGAAACACAAGAAAATAAATTTCCAGAAGAATTGACCCGTAATTTGAGCTGCTCTTACTCCCTGACCAGCTGGATTTTCTTCAGTTAAAAAAAAAATTCACTGAACCTGAATCTTTGGAAACCTGGGATATATGTCTCTGAACATTGACAGAGAGAGGTGTTGAATGGAGTCATCATGTCTTATGAAGACCTGAGAATATATATTTAAAAAAAATTCATTTTTGAAAAACTAAACATTTTTTTCCAGTATCATAAAATAAATCTGCTAGCTAGTAAAGTAAGTCATTAAATTCAGTCCTTTATTAGATCATTCGAAGTTGGATGTACCACTGTTTTGACTCACCTTGTTGCTTAGCAGGACAATGAGTTGTGTTCTGGTGATGAGGCCTGTCAGGAGACCAAAAGTCTCACAGGTGACAATCTCATCGACGCCCTTGGACACAAAATCCAAATTTACTTTTACTCACTTTGCAATATACGCTAGGGTACTGCACGGGCCGATTTTTTGCAGCCCGCCCCGTCTAATTTGGGCCCATCCCGTTTTTACAGGCCTAAAATCCCTATCCTTTGCAAAAAATCTCAGCATGGCCCGTGCAGTACTCCAGTGTGCACAATAATACACATTGTAAACTACTACTTTAATTAATAAGGTATGAGTACATTTCTTTAAAAAATAGATTAGGAAAATGTTAAATCGTTGAGGTTAAGAAATACAAGTGAAAAACGTACATTATTTTATTAAAAGTAATATTTGCTACTCATTTTAATTAAAATTAAATAAAAACTAATCAGTTTTATTCTAATAATTCAGTTTTATCATAAATTATTAATGATCAATACCTCAGTTTTCGGCTCTCCTGACTTCTTGACAACGGGAAATGCGTTGTGACTTTCCTTAGCAAGAATGTCAACTATCGTTCTCACGGAGTCAACCTCGCACAGAGTTGTGACCGGATGACTCATCACTTCTCTACAAAGTTATAATTTCTTTTACAATGATGACTGTCAATTTGATGAACACATATGTATTTAACCAATTTTTGGTTTATCCCTTGAAAAATAATTACTTCGTACAAAAAGCTTAAAAAAAGTTACATTATTATTGGCTCCTGGTAAAAAGATTTTCAATAAAAAACAACTTTTTTTTAAAGTTTGTAAAAAGGAGTTTCCTCTGCCAGACACTCAACCTGAGCAATGCTGGTGACACCGGTGAGATTTGAACTGCAGACCGATAAGTCGATAGGCGAACAGCTCACCGCACTACTACCACGGCCATTATCATAACTAATCTTAAGCTGATCTTAGATGTAAAAGCTTTTGGACATTTCAAACATCATGGGAGCAATATTAATTATGTACAGTTTCAGCTGCCACCCACTACCCATACAATGTGCCCAAAATTGAAATGATCAGAGCTTTTTTACCCCCCCCCCCCGACACAAAACTAGGAACCTGGGAGGGAGGGGGTGAAAAAGCTGCTACGGATCAAACGAACCTTGCTATTGTGTTGGAAGTCATCTCTGGAGGTTCCCAATCAAGGAATGGAACTCCTTGTATGCGAATGTGAGTGTCGTAGATTCCCTATCGATGACAACAAAAAATAATAAGAAATTAAACTACAAAACAAGTGACATTAGGTGGTTGAGATTAGACTAAAATTTTTAATATAAACAATATTAAATAATTATTTATTATAAGAAATTGTATTTCACTACAAAAAACAATAAATGTAAATACGTTAATTAACAAATTATAACTAATATATTTTAATCAACAACATTTTACAATTAAAATTGATAAAATTGATTTACATTTAAAAATTTATTGCACAAGCAATAAATAGATTTACTTAGCTGCATTAAGCAATTTTATTATAAATGGCAATTACATTGCAACAAATTATACTAGATAATTATGATTCAGAAATTATTATTATTATTATTATTATTATGACTCAACTCTATTGAACATGTCTCCAGTCCACTTGGCTACCACGAGAACGATGATGAGGGGAAGAGCAAAGCTGATGTTCCCCGTGGCTTCGATCAAGATGACCGTTAAACTGAGTGTCATTCTCACTGTTCCTCCTTTGGATTAATTATATGAATATATATATATATCCTAATTAATTAACCAATTAAAAATTAAATGAATTCATTAACCGATTAGAAATTAAAACAATTAATTAACCAATTAAAACTTTGAAAATTATTATACTCATGAATTTTAAGTTAAAAAAAAAAGAGAGCCTACCTAGTTGTGAAGCTGCTCCAAGCAATGCAAACTTTCCTGGATTTACCCAATCCTGCAATTAAAAAATCATATATATATACATATATATGAATAATAGCAATTGTTGACAGAAGCCTTTCTGAATATATAAATATGTTAACATATTTATTTAGTTAATTAGTTAATTACTAATTATATAATCATACTGTTCTGACAATAATTATATTCTCAAGGCCATGACAATTATAAGACACGAATGGATTTGCTAAAAATAAATGAAAAATCACACAAACATTTTCAAAACATGTAAAGTAAATAATTATTGTAAAATGATAGGAAATTATGAATAAACACATGAAAAAACAGCGCACACACACGTATCGCATCATGCACATCCTGTCATTAAAAAAACATATATAAAGTCTTAGAAGTAACCACTGTCTAGACATCCCACAAACACAAACAGATCACTCACATAAACACATCACAGAACACTCAAACATACATTCCGTCTAAATTGTCTCAGACAGATACAGATGTTAACCAATCAATCAAACAAACAAAAACAAATAACTACTGTACAAATATACACTCACAGTGTCTGTGGGCCAGAAATACGTAAAGAATAGACTGTACAGTCTGCCCCAAGATGCTCCGATGACTAGAGTCGGTATGAAAAGACCGCTTGGAACTGCCATGCCGTACGTCCAGACGGCCAGAAAGAAATAGAACAGCGAAAACATACCAAGTGTTTCCAGTTCATAGGCTCCTGAATGAACAAAGGTAATGATGATGATGAAGATTATGTCAATATTATTTTAAATATATTTGAGCTATTCTCATTTCTCGATCAAGAAACTTCATATTTTTTTAAAATCGTCTCCACACATATCCGGACTCCAATTGTTATCTTTTGTAATTACGATGATTATGATACGAAGACAATATCATTAAAAAAAACATTACACAACCTGTTATTAAAAAGTAATTATTAGATAATTAGACAACAGCAATGTCAAAAAAAATTAGAATGACAGCAAACAGATTATATTTCCATGATGGTAGTGGAGCTCTCTCACCTAGCGGGTCATGGAAGAGACTTTTGAGACTCGATTCTGGAGACTGAAACCACAAGGTTGCCATGGAGCTTGACTTACCCTCTGGGCAGAACAGCTGATATTTAAAAAAAATTATAATAATAATAATGACGGAATTTTATTGTCGAGTTTTAGATGTAAATTTGCGATTTCAAGAAGAACATTTAATTCAATCAACAGCACCTGTTATATTTAAACAAACAACCTTTGTTAGGTTCAAATCTAACTGAATAACATGAATCATTGAATCATACGTTTACAATATTCTTTACAATTGACAAGAAAATCAATATAAAACCAGTCAATAATGCCAACTCACAAACAAAGCAAAAGCAAAAGAAAAACATAAACAATAAATAATAAGTTAAATGTAATTAAATTTTGAAAAACTTGACAGTACTAACAGGATAAGACACCTAATAAACTTATAAATCAAATGTAAAAAAAGGATTAAAAAAAAACTTACTTGCAGGGGATTAGGGTTTGGATCTTTTCCGATGGGTTGGCAGTCGTTGTTGAAGTAGATGAGAAGAAAGGCACAAGTTGTTGTGGTGCACGCGATCAGCAAGGACTCGATAAACCTCATCCAACTCCTACTCACGTGTCTGCAGAGAAACAAATGATTAATGTAGTACATACTACAAATTTGATTGGAAGTTAAGCCACTAGTTAGGATCTGAGGCAGGATAGCAACGATGCTATCCAAGTAACTGAAGAACTACTATTTTCCAAAATTTTAAACGAAACAACAAGTTTGAGATGAATTATTTGATTATTTCATAATTATTATACTATAAATTATAATTAATATTTTTATCAGATAAAAAAACCTACTTAATCCTGTAAAGAGCTAATTTAAGGTTGACAAAGTTGAAGAATGCACCGAGCAGACCACCAGTGATGCCGATCAGAACAAATACCGGAATTTCGACAGCAGTGTATTTCATGTCCTGAAATGTAGTTTTTCAACTCACCGTTATTATACCTTAATTATTTATAAATTATATCATAGATGAAATAAAATTAAGATTATATTTTAATTTCATAAATTATATCATACACGAAACAAAATTATGATTATATATTTTTAAATTGAACAAATTATTATTATTATTCTAACGTTAAATTTCCCGAAGTTAATAAGACCCGCATGAGACAGCTCCCAGGGAACGGCATGATACCAACTCAGTATGACATTCAACGTAAACGTTGACACGATGGAGCCAAAAAACTGAAATTACAAAAAGAAAATCACATTTTTTGGTTAAAAACGATTTTTTTTTAAATTGAAAAAATAATCGACATAAAAATTATTTAAATAAAATTCAATTTTTAACAACATGTCATTGGATATTTAACTAAAACCTAATCTTACAACAAAAAAACTATTTATATATCATAAGTTAAAAGGTCAAATGACAGTCAAATGAGTCTTAAATTTCAAAAAGTGACCATCAAAAATAAAATTTCTCCTTGTTTTTAATTGCAACAATTAAATATTTCAATTCAAGATTAAAACTACTAAATGAAAACCTTAAAAATAAAATTATAAATTAAAAAATACTAAACTAAAGATATTGTTATTATTATCATAAAATTATATTCCTCACGATTCTCCAGGTAAGCGATTGGTTCCAGAAGCTGGCCCCCTCTTCGAGACTGAAAAGAACCCCGCCGACGGGAGCCCCGAATGCCGCAGACACACCTGCAGCGGCACCACCGGAGACGAAATCTCGTTTCTCCTGGTCAGTTCGAAAATCTTTGAATATCTGCAGGTGATAAATGCAAAATAATCTATTGAGATTATTTGTTAGTGATAATACGATGATAATGATGGCGAATGATGAGAATATTAATTGAATAACTTAAAAATTTAATATTAAAAAATTATTAACTGACTATATTATCTAACTTGTAATATTTTCTTTATTCAAAAAATTTTGAACTAATTATACTATCTAACTTATAATATTTTTTTTTATTCATCACTTTGTGGCTTTTCGATGGTCTTTATAAAAAAGATATCTATAATTTTTATAGAAATTGGATGGAATGTAATTTCAATAAAGCACTAAGCATAAAACAAAAAGTCCACAACAGAGTTGTGGCCAGCACCATTTTTTGACAAAATACCACGGATAACAACTTCCAGTTTCTAATTTTTTCAAACTATCCAGGTGTGTATTATGTGCACAGTCAAGATTTTAACATTAAAAAAAAAAGATAATTTTCTTTTTTTAATTTTTGTAAAAATGAAAATCCAAATATTTAAACACACAAGCTTTGGAAACAAATACTAAACATGTGTAAAAACCTAGTTAACAAATAAACAAATAAATGCAACCTAAATAAAAGTTAGACATAAACAAAAATCAAACATTAACGACAAACCTTAAGGTCGAAACCCAACGTTGTTGAGCGACCCTGGGAAATCCCCGCAGCAACAACGGATCCGGAATGAATCATAGGCCCTTCCTGATTGGATAGAATTTAAGTTTTCATTATCACTCCACCACAGAATTGATAAAACTTATACATTAATTCTACTGATTGATTGAATATCTGCACTAACATGTTCTATTCAAATTTTAGTGCTAATATAAGTTTGCAATATTTCACAATATTGCAAACTTATTAATAGCTGAACTAAACAAATATTCATATTATACGTTGTAGTACTTAACGATTAAGTCAATATAATTTCCAAAATCATTAATAATAACATAACTTTCAAACCAACTAAAAGTAAAGACCGATTTAACGACTAATTAAAAATCAATTCACAAAAACGACGACAACAACAACAAAGCGAACCTTCCCGACTACAAGACCACCAACAACAGAGCACGTCACTCCGACGACTTTGCAGAACAGAGTTTTTATTCGAACAACGTGAGGAATCTTGATCCCGTTGAGGAAGCATTTGATCTGCGGAATTCCACTTCCAGCCGAAATGGGCTGAGAAAAAAAGAAAGAAAGATGTGACAATTCAATAGATAATGCGTGTATTTTTTTTTCTTTAATATTTGTGGAATGGTTTTAAAGATGCGTCCACTTTCCAATGATGCAACAAGTAAATGGGATTTATTGAAATAATATTATCTTTCACTGAAATAAAACAATGAAAACTGTATAATGAGTAGTAGAAACAAATCAAAGAAAAAAATTGCTTACAAAACTCATTTTCATTTGCAAAATAAAATCGTAAAAATGCTACAGAAATAAATTTGTAAAAAATTACTTCAACAAATGCAGCAAGAAAAGAAGCAATCCCGACGAAAAAGACATCCCATCCGATCCAGAGTATTAGGGGGGTTACAAGGGCGTAAGCCGTTGAGTTGTTGAAATCTTCACTGAAATCTAATCATTGATCAGGAAATGTCCATTTTTGGTCATTCGATCATTCCTATTCATTAGATCATTACAATTCATTAGATCATTGCAATTCATTAGATCATTACTATTCATTAGATCATTACTATTAATTAGCTCATTACTATTCATTAGCTCATTACTGTTTCTTGGCTCATTATCATTCTATAATGCTCATATCATATATAATGCTCATCAGCTCATTACCTAACTTATAAACAATGAGACTTGTTTACAGTTTATACATTACATGATACACACATACACGTATATAAAAAAAACATGATTGTATTTTATGGTGTAGACCTTGTGTATGATTTATTTGATTCTTTATGGTAATGAACTCATCTTCTGAATTTTGCAAAAAGTTAAAAGGCAAAAGAAACATTTTAGTCCCTCTCTCAGTCATGTTAAATATAATTTGCTGCATAAAAATGTTTGCTGTGTATAAAATTATTTCCTTCAAGACAATACAACTATTATTGAAATAAAATTTACTTATCTATTATTAAAATAATTTTTCATTAATAAATTTATAGAGAAATAAAATTTATTATTTTTTTAAATAAAACAAATACACCTTTGTTTTCCATCTCAATCAATCAATCAATCAATCAATCAGTCAATCAATCAATCAATCAATCAATCAATCAATCAATCAATCAACTAACATATATTTATAACCTATTTCTAAATGCATTGTTATTTAAGATAAAAATAAACTTAATAGCAGAAAAACTTTTCAAAAGATACAATACACAAGCGTGGAAAATTTCATGAACGACAATTTGTTGACGACAATGTCGATGAAACATGCGATCAGACCCGTGAGGACCCCGATCATGAACATGACAACCCATCGGGAAAACTCTTTCAGTTTCACTTGCTAAAAATACGATCGCTTCAAAGTAATACTTTATCGAATTGTACATTTAATCGTAATCTTTTTTTTTTAACAATAAACTAGAATATTTGTTTTAAAAGTGTTTGAAAGTTGAAAGAAACTTTCTCACGTTGTACGTTTTGTTTCTTTCTTCGGCGAGATAAATTTCATTTTCACAGTTGTCGTAATTTAAACTCTGGAAATCCAAACATAATAAAAAAATCTATAAAAACTTTCTCAAGTAATCACTACTTAGAAGATAATTTGGAGCATATCAGCGTAACATTCCATGCATTTTTGATTGACAAATTGAATAGGACTACTTTATTACCAAATAGCAAATAAAATATATACGATGAAATGATATATGATGTAAATACGAGAATGATTTGCCAAATAATCAAATGGAAGCTGCAGTCCTAATTGTTTGCCAATGTTCAAAACAACGTCCTCAGAAAGCAATCGACTGTAAGATAATGCAGCCGTCACGAACAAAACATCTTATTGAAAACCTCTACAGAAAAAATAATACTTCATACTATATGACCAGTGACCACTATGAAAAAGTTGGCAATCATTTACTTTGACAGGTTGAGGTGGTTAGGGAAAGGTTCGTAATGGAACTATTGTATGTTCGTAACGTTACTACTGCAGGCCAAACCCGTCAAAGTAAATGATTACCAAAAAGTTTAAACATTAGTAAACAAACATGTGAAAATTACTTCTAATTTGGCATCGAGATGGCCAATATCTTCTCCTAATTTCAAGTCTGTATCCTCGAGACTGTAAGTTTCTACATTTCCACTCGGACAACAACAGAATGTCGTGGAAGGTGTTTCACCGCTGTCGCTGAGACTCCCTAGAGAATCATCATTCAGAGAATATAAAGCTTCCCTCCTTGGAGGTACCTGTTTGCATTAACATTTAAAATAATATGCTTCATAAAAATGTTAACCGCAAAACAAATCAAAGTCGTATATGTCTAGTAACTAGACTAGACTCTAGTTTGTATCTTAAATGTAATCAAATTACATTAATACTTAATTACAAAATCAATGAAAAATAAAGTTCTCACATGTGAGTCTGTATTTCTGGGTCTTAAAAGTAAATCTCTTTCTGATGGCATTGTTTCGATAAATCTTTTTTTTTTCTTTATTATTATTTACTCAAGAAATCTTAAACACTCTTCAACAAAATTCTTCAACATCCCTGCTTGCTAACGATATTATTACATGCTGAAAGAAGAGACCACTGAATTCCAGCAAAACCAAAACATGTGAGAGAGAAAGAGTAAACAACTGACAATTATTATAAGTGTAGCATGTGACCTGCAAAGGGTATGATTATGACTATAATAGGCTATATTACATACAGTATAGAAACAAGGACTGTGACGTTACGACTATAAACTAGTATTAACAGAAACAATCACCACGTCTGTCAATTACAGTAATTACACTGTCTCTATTTTAATTAAATAACTTCAATAAATATTTCCACTGCTAGTACTTAAAGATCAAGAGGCTCTTTCTCTACGATAATAACTTATATTATATAAGTAAAGTATAGTATAAGTCTTATAATTATACTGATTTTATATTTATACTATTTATAGCCGACTCTAGACTCTAGTCTAGTCTAAGACTTCACTTCACTTAACTAACATCTACTGATCTACAATCTACTCTTACTCATTCTACTCACTAATTAACAAGTGACTTAGGCTTAGTAGTTAAGCACATCTATTGGCTACAAAAATTTAATTGAGCGTTTTAAATATTCAAGTACAAATAACATTAAAAATCGACTCGGATTGGCAACAAGTAACAGCTGATGATGCCGGTAAAAGTCACTTCGAGACTTTCACTTTTAATATTCATGATGTAAACAATTATGATTGATACTATTGATAGGCACGTGCTGTCTATAGTAATTGATTATGAGTATGTTCTTTTTATTCAAATCGATTGCTGTCACATGCAGACAGGCAAGTGATACAAGTAAAACAAAATATTTCGCTGCAATTAATGAGCGTTTGCCCCTGGCCCCCCCCTTATGGGGTGGCTGGAAAGGCTATAGAAATAAGTTCGTATATAACGGGGTTGACTGAATATTAAATATTCCAATCACAAAAAGATGTTTATAGAATATACGTGTTATTTATTCTAGACCATTGTAACTCTTCTTTCCCCGTCACTTCACAATTTAAACCTCAGTGAACGGATTTGGGTATACCTACAGCATTATTAAAGAGGGATAACGTGTCCCCAGTCGTCATTTGGACTAAATGACTACCCCCTATCCCCGTCATCAGCTATTTTTTGAGACAAAGGTGTATAAGGATTTAGAAAGAAATTTCCCGGTCATCACCCAGCTAATTTGGAAAGAAACGTTTACAGGTGGAAATTTCTAGGTGCGCATTTGTTAGACCTTTTTGGCCCCCAAACCCGCGATCGCAACACTACTGCTTGGGTCGGATCAGAGATAGGTAAGACATTTCCACATGCCTTTTTATAGGGGCTGTTAAGGGAGGTGCATCTTGCAAAATGTAGCCTGTATCTCGCACCCCATTATTTTCTCGACTTTTTGACTTCTAATTTGGTATTAAAAACTATCTTCACCTTCTTTCCATCTTATCTCAACTTTGCATCTAAAGAAATAAATCTAAAGTCATCCACCTCTAATTGTATATCTATCTCAATCCTATAAAGCTTAGCAAGTTAGAAGACGACACTTCAAGAAGAGTGGTCAATGACTCAAACCAGCCGAGTGAAGAAGCAGTTTTAGTGCAGTCTTCTGTGAGTTAAGTTTTTATACATAAGTACATTACACAGTAGCACTAGAAACAGCTTATGCATTCATTAATTATGCAAAGGATATCACAAATTCGCTTAACACCATAACGTGTCGGAAAATGTAACTTACTGAAAAAAGTTTCAATAAGTTTTTATTATTACTAAAAATTTTTTTATATAATAGCAATATTTTTTTCAAAAATTCTCATAATTAGTAAAAACGGCAACACAAATGTCCCGTAACCATGCAATGAAACAGAAAACCATTAGTCATTTTGTGCATAATCGTAAACGCAGTTATTACAATTACAGTAAATGTAATATTATAATTGTAATTAATGCAATATTATAATTATACCAAACGAAAAAAAAGAATAAATAAAGCTCCACTTCTCTGAGAATGGTAGCTACCCTAAAGGATATGAAAAAAAAGAGAGACCACAAAGAACAGTTTTATACTTAAAATCATTACTCGATTCAATAACCGGCTGTACTAATGTGGATGAATTGTACAAGAGGATGAAAATTCTCACGCACGTACTGAACTACACACCAATCCGATCCCGTCACACGCTCTCGATCGGTTGATTGTTGAAAAGCTAAAGTGAAAATAGCATCATATTTCGAACCAAATTATCTCATAAGCATAATGATATTAATAGCAACAACATCGAGCTTGTTTTGTTACAACAGGTTCGTTTGAATAAATCGCGTTTTTAATTTGAAACAAAAATAAAGAGTGTCCACAACATTGAGAGAAAGAAAGAAAAGAAAAAGAGGAAGAGAGAGAGAGTAAGATAAAATAAATGGATGAAAGCACTAGTCACAAAAAAAAAATAACTTCCATCTTCTCAAATTGTCATGCGATGACATACGTCACACCTCAGACCGTTCTAAAACTACGATGACGGCGAGGTTCTTGTTCAGTTTCTTTCGACATATGCAGGTGGAGGAGTCTCTTCCAGTGACATGCGAATTACGTCTTCATATTTCGGCGGGAGCAGCATCTGTGACATAAACCGGGTAAATTAAAAAATCTGATTTCAAAAAATTCAATTAACAATTCTTTTATGAGGCATCAAAGATTTTACCAACATAACTCATTCATCAAGCAAGTGCTGAAATATAACGTGTATGAGCAACCAACAATCAGTAAACTTGTTAATGACACTTAATCAAATGCAGATAAACTACACATATATCAATTTTCTCCTAAAAGTAATTAGTTGCAGCTATTATAATAGAAAATTGTTTCTTGATTGAAAGTTTTGTTATTCTATTGATTGAAAATTTTACAACAAAGATAAAAACCTCAGTATCGTCTGAAGATTCTCTGCTCGATCCACCAGCTGAATAAATCCTCGACCTACCAGAACTGGCAAAAACTTCCCTGTACTTCAGGTACTTGTAACATCCCCATACTACTCCAATGCAATACATCTGTTAAGAATGATTAACATTAAGAGAATTACAGTGATGTGCAGGAATGTTACGACACAAGTGAACACTTTTTCTGCACCGTTTATTTAAAAATTTTCCATCTGATGCTATACAGTTTCCATGCGTAACTATACGAGGGGCTGGAAGAGCTATGTTGAGATAATTCACATTTGAAATTACAATTGTTACATAACAATT
Organism: Erpobdella octoculata; assembly: GCA_963978895.1. Classification (NCBI taxonomy): domain Eukaryota; kingdom Metazoa; phylum Annelida; class Clitellata; order Hirudinida; family Erpobdellidae; genus Erpobdella; species Erpobdella octoculata. The sequence goes on along the minus strand of OZ022240.1, from coordinate 4,636,415 downwards.
CATATCAACACCAAAAAAACTATTAGGAAAGAAAGTGGGTGACAGACAGAAAGAAGAAAATATTCTGTAAATAAGCTCATTGAATGCTTTCTATTATTGGTCACATAAAAAATAAACACTATAACCTATAGCAATGATACCCACAACCTAATAAAAATATAACAGCTTTGATGATTAAAGATTTTAAATAGTTCTGTCTTGAAGTGGAGGCAGATAAATAACACAACTCTGTTCTTAACTAAACAGTACTTAAGAAAAAAAACTTGTCTATAAATTTATTTTACAAATGGTAATAATTTAATTAAATATATATATATTACAATTTTCTATATTACAAGGAATATAAAAAGTTACACGTGAATATTTTTAAAACAAACTTATATCACACACACAGATGACATGATTCGTATAAAAAACACTCTTAACAAACCATGGCCGAGATAACGGAGACAAAGACCACGAGGGCCAGAAGAGTCAACTGATCATTGTCCAAGTGCAATATCCTCTCTTTCAATGGAAAATTCGGCTATAGCAAAAAGGTAGTCGATTATAATTTAAAAAATTATATATACTGATAGAAATATACCGTCGAAGATAAAAATAACTTTCAATATAGGAACATTTGCAACTAATTTAGAATAATTTAACAAATTAAAAGATTCTTTATGAGACTTTTAGGATTATCAAACAGAAAATAAACAACTGGTTTAAAATGTCTAGGATTTGGCGTTGGCATATATATGTGAAAAATTCAACTAATCTATCTAAGAGGCAATTCAAACCAGAGAAGTGATCCATCTCTTGAGATCCGGAATATCAGAGAAGTATCCAAGCATCGTCATGCCACTGAGACAGAGGGTAAAAACTTGAATGCAGAAGAATGGTGTTATGTATTGGGGCTTGCCCTTCAAGACAAAATAAAGTAAGTTTCAGGATATAAAACCTCATTTAAATATAATATAATATATAAAAAATTTACAAAAAATAAGAGTTAATTTATTAAAAAAAAATGATTTTTATTATTCAGATAAAAATGTTCCAACCGTAAGAGTTCCATAAATGAGGAAGATTGTTATCGACAGAGAACCAACAGACAATAACAACAGAATAAGAATATTATCTGATTAAAAAATAACAATGGAGATTTGTCAACATCTGAGATTTCAAGAAATAATTGCCATCACTATAAAACTTTTTTTAAAACAAAAAAAAACATTGCAACTTCTATTGCCAAATAAACTCACCATAAAGAAATTCTTTAGAGTAGCGATTGTGAAGGTTGGTTGAATTATTCAGCGACGTTTTGTTATTTGCATGTGGCCCTCCTCCAATCTGATGATTGTGATCCACAACTCCAGGAAATGAGTATTGAATCCATTCAGGATGGATAAACGTTCCAACAAGAACGAGAATTGCAAAAGTATAAAGGAACTGAAAACAAGCATAAGACAAGATGAAAAAATTCTAATATCTATCAGTTGACCCAACACCTGTGCTACCCTGCATGCGTGGGCATAGAAACTACAGGAACAAAACTTCCCAATAATAAAGGCTTTTTCCCCCAATTTTTAGAGAAAAAGTTGCTAACTTTTGACCACCAATCATTGACTATATTTTAGAAGAAAAGTTGCTAACTTTTTAGCACTTGTAAAGGATTACTTTTGGAGGAAAAGTTGTCAAGCTCTTAATATTGAGCATATATCGCAACCCCTGCCACATTTATAAACCAGATGCCTTCAACAATTTAACTTTTACTATATGAAATATTGACAACATTTTTAACTCCCCATTAATTGACAAAAACATTAGGCATGTTAATAAGAATATATGGTTTACTCAAAATTCAACAGTTCTTAACAAACATATTATCAAAAAATATGTTTATTATTGATATATTATCAATTTGCTGTAGCAAAAAACAACTCTCGAAAGCTAATATATTGACAACATTTTTAACACCATCTCAATTGAAAAAAACATTAGGCATATCAATAAGAATATATGATTTACTCAAAATTCAACAGTTCTTAACAAAAACATTATCAAAAAATATGTTTATGTATGTGTATGAGTTAGCTAGCCTAGCCTTTTTTGCATGGGGGCTAGCTAAGTTTCGGCCAGACAAAAGCCTTTAAAAAGCGTCAGACATTTAAAAGAATTGGTTTTGAAATTCTTTAGTCACCATTTTACGTCGATACATTAAATGTTTTGTACATAGAAAAAACTAGCAACAGTGGAAAATACGTTGTAATGATCGACAGACTTACGAAATGTAAAAGTCCCAATAGAAGTGTGCCGGTCCTGACGTGAAGACACAAGAAGCACTTGTACTCCTCGTAATTGTCTCTTTCGAATTTCCACCTCATACTGAACTAAATCATCCAGTGATAAATACGCGAACAAGTAAAACAACTTAATATGGCCACAGCAGATTCGATAGTCTAAAAATATAACATATGATGGTGGTAGGGGAGGTGAGAGTTGTGACGACTAATGACAAAATTAATTTTTTGAAATCTAAATATTTTGTGTGTTTTATTAATATATTATCAATTTACTGTGACAAAAACCAGCTCAAGAAAAACGATATTAGTTGACATTGGAACGTTGAAAAATAAGAAGATTCTGTGGAATCAAATGAACATTTTAAAACAATGCTTGGACAAAATGATTTTTAACTTCAATTTTTAACTAGCAGTAGTTCTCACACAGGCTATTTAGTCTTTTGAATCACTTTAAACCATGTAATTTTTTTTTATTGCGACATTCATAGATATCTATGGCTACAACCAAACATTTCCATTCGTCTCTAGATTCTAGATGGCTCTACGCTCTACACTAGTCTACACCAACTATTGTAATTTTTATCTATAGTCAGTAGAATCTACCTAACACTTTCTGTCTGGGCTTCAACAATTGATATACCAATAGCTTCAACTTTCAACTGTTATTTGCAAACCTCATCTCAATCTTTTATAGAATTTCACCTTCCTGCTTAGTCAAATTACGCTAGCTTCATTTTAACTACACATAGTAATTTTTTAATCTGCCTAATGTATCCAGCATATCTACAGAACAAATAACATAATTATAGCGGTTTAGAAGACTTTTTACCAGACTTAAATTTGAGTTTCTAAAATAATTTTTATAAATATATATGTCTGTCCACGAAATTTTGCAATCAAATTTAGACCATTTTCGGACAAGTTACAGCTCTGAAACATTTAATATAGCTCTAAAACCGATGACAATACAATATTCTACGACTTTATTCATGATTTGAAGAGTTTCTTAAGTATTTTCAGAAAAATAAAATTAGATATGGCGATTAATTCCGAAAGTCGCTATCATAAATAAAAAACATCACTGCAATCGCGAAAAAACGTCGTAAAAATCTTTGTTTTTACGGTTCAATTGTTTATTTCTTTGCAGTAATTTTATGTAAAGATAAACAACTCCTCTTTAATAAAGAGTCTTTATTATAATCTCATAAAGCAATGGTGTACATCAAGATCAATTTTTACTGAATTCAATTCACTTCAAGTTTTGTGAGTAAACGGATCCAAAGACACACAACAAATGAGATAGAACGATTCGTGCAATAAATGAGATGCAATGTCATTACAAAATGTAATCTGCTCACTCGAGTGGTAATTAAGTAAACGTGTTTTGTTTTTAATGAAACCAAGAATGGGCTAGCAAAATCAAAAAGAAATCTGTAGTGAGAATGGGCTAGCAAAACGAAAAAGAAATATGTAGTAACCTTCAACATACCTTTATATTTTAATAACTATAAAAAAGATGAAAATACTGAATGAAAAAAGTTGAAAGCAAAAAAGACAATTGTTCCTCACTGCAGCAAAACATAAAAAAATATACAACACGATTATTGAAACAAAAACAAACCTCCAACAATGGGTCTGGATACACGACGAGCTAGTACTAGACCATGCATTGAGCAAGAAGACACGTCCATTCAACAACAACAAAAAGACCGTGAGTTTGTATCAATTCAACACCGATGTGAACAACTACAATGTATATCATTTTTTAAAAGAGGATTCAAAGTATGAAGAAAGCAGAGCAGGAATATGCAACTCAAAGCATTACTGTTCAACAAATTGGCAGGCACTGCATAAATAAACAAAGCGAGGGCTTTGAGTAGACAGGAGCAGGTCATTCAAATTTGACATTTCAAAATAATAAGTAAAAATTCTTTCGCAATAGCATCAACGTGGTTTTCTATTGATGAGAAATATCACTTTCTCAGTCAAGTTAAAACTGCTTGCTTTTAGAAAATGCATATAACACAAATTGGGAAATAAGTTTTTTTTAAGAAAAAACATTATATATATGTATGCCAAAAAACAAAGCAAATCTATAAAAAGCTTTTTGGAGGAGTTAAGTCAACACAAAGATAATCAAGAAAGATCAGGTAGTTGTCTTGTGTCCCACTTTTCGCGTGGAACATCCTGCTTGAGACGTGTTATGAGGACGTGGACGGCCGAGTGTTTCACGTTCTTCGGCGGAATCGGAAACAACTTGTAGCTCACCTCGTCACCGCTCACAGGTACGAATTCGCCTTCAATGCTGTCAGAAAAAAAATTGATGTGACATTTAACTTATCTCTCTATTGAAAAGAACTAACAACATGCATAACAACTTTTGAAGAAATTATTAAAGTAATAAATTAGGCTAGTAACAAAATTTCTGAACATAAATCAGAATGTAGTTAAGCAGCATCACACATGCCACTTTTTTGAGTTGTTGGACAACAGGCATAAAAAAACAAAAATGTTTGAATCTAGGAAATAAATTTGTCCCAGAAAACAGTGTAAAAAACTGAACAAATGACAAATTTTCATTAAAATCAGTGCAGTGGTATTAACATTATATCAAGTTATAGACAAATGAACTTAGCTAAGTAAGAGTAGAAGTGTATAACAAAACATTTATATTCAAATATATATAAATATATATATATATATAATATCGTAATTTTATCAAAAAAACATTTTAAACTTTTTTCAACAAAAACTACACATTAGTAAAATAACGACATATTGAACCAACTCTGAAATATGAAAGAACAATTTTTCTCCTCCATCACAAGGCAGAATAAAGCCATGACCTTTCTGTCTGCAAAACTCTTCTACTTTCCCGTGAAAAGACGGCCCAGAAAGAATTCTTTCAGACCTGCAATGTACCGCATTGTATAAGAAAAAAAAACAAGCCATGTGCTAGATTAGATTTTGGATGTACGAATGAAGACATAACTGGATGCGTTGCTAAATTGCTTTCGATAGTGAATCCCATGGTTAACCCCAGTAGCTCCTGCTCAAAGTAGATAGAGTTAACAGCGTTAAGATGGCGTGAGCTTGGACCTATCGGTGTTAGCGCGTGCCAAATGAATCCAGTAAGAAACAACGTGCCCACTCATTGATAGATTCTATCTATCTGAGAGAGGATATATAAAGCTAATAAAATTAAAGTATATGACTCACTCAGAAAGTGTCCTATTTCGTCTTGAAATAAGAGGTCTACGAGATGGAGAAACAGGTGGGGAGACGTTCTCTGATCCTAAGCTAAGTTTCGTATGCTCGTTCATCGTAAATTTGATCTGTAACCAAATTATTCAAATGTTTTTGTGAAGTACCTAACACTCGACTTGAAAACTTAAAATCCGCTTTCGTCATAAGCTGCAATGAAAAATGGAATTGCGTTTTAAACAACCTGATAACAGCGTTGATTACTGTCCGAATTCCACAGAGACGTCGACACTACACCTGATTATAACGTGCAACCAAAAAAATTATTCACCCCAGCAGACCACCACAAGAAAAAATGCGCCGTACACTGGTCCGGTTAAAAACACAAACACTACTTCCCTCACTACTGCAGTACAAAGTCTTATGAAAACATGAAAGATTCAGATACCTAGCGATAACACTTTAACGGCCGATGGCCGCGAAAAAAATAAAAAAAAACTATTTTAAGGTTTGATAATAGTATATACATAAAATGAGATTATGTCTGTATGTGTGTGTGTCCTTTCTGCATTGCATTGTTCCACCATTCATCCGCTCGTAATGAAGTTTTCACACAACCCTCAGAGTCAATAGAGGAAGGTTTTTGTGAAAAAAAATTGAAATCGGCCACGAAATGAGCGGAGCGGGAGAGCGAGCGGAAACGAGAATTGGATGAGCGGGAGTGGAAAGGGACCGGAGAGCAAGCGGGGTAGGAAACGGGAGCGAGAAAAACCCCGCTAGCCATTTATAACTTTGACTTATGTGACGACCATGTGTTGATAAGCAGAAAATTTTAAAAAAATGTTATCAGACGTGTAGTAAAATAAAAGCAAATAAGGCATGCGATTCTTTAAAATGTGTAAACATCACATTTTATTAAAGCGAAGGGAGCTTGCGGTATTGCATCTGCCAGTTGGCTCGAATCTAACCAGCTTCACCAGCGTCCATATGTGGTGTTGGGAGGCATGCACCATGAGCAACTGCCCCAGATTGTTTCAGTGGTTCCCACGCAGGCTTCGGTCTTCTGACCCACTCAAACCATTTGAATTTAAATCTCAAGTGTATAAAACAGGCGTAAGCAGAACTAAAACGAGATCATTAGCCAATAGATTTTTTCACACAATTAACATATTTGGTCATAAAAGCTGTCAATCATAAACTTTCTCTAAGCACCTGCACATCCTGCTTCGGCAAAACTCCTTCCTTGCCTATTTCAACAATATCAACATATGCTTCAAATTTAAGAAATTAGCAGCAGAAATAGCCGACAAAATGAAGAAAAAAACAATCTAAGCAAGAATGTCACTTTAGCTTATTTCAATACTTGACTTAAATTTTTTTTTATATCATTACTACAGTCTCTCATTTAATATTTTTTTAAGAATACAAAGGATCGTCAAAACGATCACATTCTCCAGAATCCAAAGCTGCATAGCTATTAAAATTGTTATTGTTCAGAGTGAACAAGAGATGTTCTTCTGGCAGTTCCGATCCACGCAGTTTGACCGTGTACAAGGCACTCTCCACCTTCATCAGACTCTGCTTCAGGACATAGATCTGCATGGTTAAAATATATTAATTAATTAATCATTATTACTTTATCAACAATTAATATTAAGTTTGAGAAAACTAACTTTTCTATTCAAATCCTTTGATAAGTATTTCATTGAAGCAAAAGCTTCAAAGAGCATTTTCAAAAAATCGCATATTTTATCGGATTTTTCAAAGCCATTTTTTCCGATAGAGGAAATACAGTGCCGCATGAGTTCACCAGAAAAATCTGCAATGCCCATCAAATACTCTGCAATAGGGATTAATATAGTATGGTGCTTTTCTTCTTTTGATTCTGAATTTTCATCGGAGGTCTACAAAAATACAAAACAAGTCTCACTTACAAACTAACAAATAAATCAACATATATGAACCACTTACATGAGAAAATGTCAAATCAGAGGATATATCTTCCAAGCTAATGAGTTTACCATGGACCAAGTAATGGTAAAATGCCATGGCTTCTATATACTCTTGCAGACCTGAAAACATTGAAATTTCCATAAGATTTATTAACATTATTTCTTTGTACATTTTACTTACCTAAATTACCATATCATCAATATACATAATTTCCTATGTATGTATGTATGTATGTATGTATGTATGTTAGCAATTTCAATTTCCCATAACGCAGCAGCCGCGGCGGTCAGCAGTTGTGTATAGGCGTGTGATAAAAGTTATTACGCAATTGTACACTGTCAGTCCTAAAGATCCAAAACGTTTTTTAATTAAGCTTATTGTTCAAAAGAAATCACGGCATAAAATGTAGGGATTTTAATTGGAATGAACCAGGTTCGATCTAAAGCATTGAACATTTTTTTGTAAAACGTTCTATATTTAACATCTGACCGTTTGATAAAAAAAACCGTCATTTTTGACGGCGTATTTCTAGTAACAAATTAAATTAATTTTTCTTACTTTGATCATTTCTATTTTTAAAAACACCCCTGAATGGACTTTCTGTTAAAAACCGTTATCCAGTATGAAAAATACTTAGCAATTGTTGGCACCGACTGAAAAAGTGTCGTCCGAGAAGACAGTCTATTTGAGCATGTGAGCATACAAATATATGAGCATATGAATTTGTTACCTCTGCTTTCACAAACTTGACTCTAATGAACAGTGAACACATTGACAAGTCAGGCCAGCTAAGCAGCCCACTTTTATGAGCACAATTTTATTTTATTTCTTAATTCTGGACAGGCTTGAAAAAAACTAGTTTAATTAATGGTTAAACTAAATAACGGCTGCGTTAATTCAATAATTTTTCTGGCTAAAAAATTAAAGTTAACATTTATTGTAAAATATACAATTCACTTATTTTATTTAGACAGACTGTTTTCAGAATAATAATAAATTGACAAACAACATGATGCTAAACTAGCTAAACTCTACATTTACCCTAATGTAATCGTATAATAGTAATAGCATAACCAACCTGGGGAATAAGCTCTTAAATACTGGTAGCCACTTTCTCCCTCCAATTCTTTGCTGACGCGAACCCATTTACTCTTTTTGAGCAATTCAAACTTCTGCAAGCTCGTTTCTAGGTTGCTGTTAGTGTTATCCCTGAAATTCAGATAGAAATGAAAAGTAATGTTGCTAGAATAAAACTCACTAAAAACTGTCAAAACTCTGACTAGTGCCTAGTTGTAAAATTTAATACATACTTATATATCATAGAAAATCAATATTAATTTTTAATAATTAAAAATTTACAAAAATTCAATGGTTGGTGCTGTTGGCAGTGCACGCACTGGTGAGAAAACCAATAAGCTATTGACAGTGAGCCACTTGGCACTGTCAATAGCCTATTTATGATACAAAGAGTGTGCTCACTGTCAATAAAGAATGGCTATTGACTTGACAGTGAGCCTTCTAGCACAGGCAATAGCCTTTGTAAAATACTGATAGTGTATGTACTTTTATTATTTGTAGATTTTATTGTAAGTGCGAAGCCACGTCAAGTTTGGCTTTGCCTCTCACAATGCTTTATCATATACTTGGCTACCAAATAGCTGATGACAGGGGGAATCAAGGGTAAATTGTTCTAAAACCTCAACACTTTTCATGACAAAAAAACGTGATGAACAGGTTGGAGGTACATTTCCCCAAAAATTTTATTGGAGCCAACTTCAACTACAGGGGGCCTAACTTCATGGTCAGAAAAGCCTGCTGCAACCTTATGGAGGCTGTCAACATCCAATCGCGTTATTTTACAGTAGTGCGCGCACTGTCAATAGATCCTACGAAATTTAATTGACAAAAATGGCATTACTACTGGCACCAACCGATGAAGCTGAAAAATAATTCGTTTACTCTCTATCGTCACATCACGACTTAATTTTACGAGTCTTTCCAGCTTATCATTTTTATAATCAATTTGTTCTTGATAAGAACGAAAACACGACAACACCGTGTCGGCGCTCATCTCAAAAAGTACACAGACAAGAATTTTTATAAAAACAATTAAAAGTTTATTCAAATGTTCTACATGATAATTGTTTATTAAAATTTTAAATTATTTTATATAAAACAAGAATAATAAATATTAGTACATTATTAATAATATATCACATTACTCTGCGTGCGGGAAAAACAAACAAATTCAGTAAACAAGTTAATGAGGTGTTTTAGCGGTTTGACAGACAGGGGACAAAATTGGATAACAGCTCAGAATGGAGTCTAAATTGAAGAGGCAGCTAATATCGGCATTCAAGTTGCATGGTTTCACATTAAGGGGGTAATTTTTTTAAAATTTAATTGAGCTTTTTTAAACTTTATTAAGGCTCAGCATTCAGCTGATAATGCTGATAGCATTGGAATCATTGGATAGTTATAAAATCAAATCAGTAAAATTATTCTTTTAAACTTTTAGTCTACTAGTGTAGTAGTCTGGTCATTAATTTTGTTCTTAAATATTACAGAATCAGAGTTGGCAATATAATCTATAATATAATTCTATAATTATTATAATCGATCGATGGTATAAATTAATAAATGATTACTAATTTCTTAGGGAAGCTACCAAATATTTATTAGAAGTACTGTCAACTGTTGAGCAATCACACCATGAAGCAAGCATTGATAGGCTGATTGAATCAATTAGAAAATTACCACGTTAGTAGACCTTCGGCTCAAAACAAAAACTTTTTATTTAATAATTTAAAAAATTCATTTCAGTTGAGAACACAACTATCGAACGAAAACATTGTGAACAATCTGTTGCAGAATGCAACGAAGAACAGAATGACAAGTAAACTATTTTGAAACTTGATTAAATGACCTTTTGGGTAAAAGTGCATCTTAGAAAAACTTTTTTTTAATGCCCATACCTACTCTCCTTCAGGGTTTGTACTAAATAAATCGATTGAGGCGCTGAATAGGGCTGCCTGCATCGCAGTGGTCTTGAAATCGATTCGTCGGTAAAACACCACTATAATCTCATCGGAATCTTTATCTTTTATCTTTACCCTTAGTAGAAGTGGTTTATCTGCAATAAACCGCTGAAAAGGAGTGTAGGGAAAGTTTTTATTAGTTTATGCTTATGAAATACACCTTTATCATTACACACTTATACTTACCTTGACTTCTCTGTCTGTCTGTCGTCAAATTTTGCAATCGATTTTAAACTAACTTCCCGATGAGTTAGAGACTTCAAAATTTAAACATACTTCCGAACTAATTAATAATGCACTCTATCAAATGTTTGGATCGATTGGACAAAATTTAATCAAATAATTATTTGTGATATTTTCGTCAAACTATTTATGGTGTATGCTAATATGTTTGTTGTTTATGTAGTAAAAAAATATAAAAGTGTGTTTTTAAAAAACTTTGTTTTTGCTTCACTTGTTTTTGTATTATTTTTTACTTAAACTCATCAAAAGTTTTAATTATAACTAATTATTGAATTAATTTTTCAGTGCTGAATTGATGCACATCATTGATGCATTTTCAATTCCAAATTACATTTACAATGGAGAAACAAAGAAATTTCATCTGTGGGTACCAGCTGATCTTGATTATTTTTATTTTGTACTTTTCTATTTTTTTAAAAATCAAGCTAATAGAAAATTCAGAATGCTAGTGGATATTTTTTTGGAGTTTTTAATTATGTTTTTATTTCTATTCAATTCATGTTAAAGCTCAAAAGCAGAAAGGTCAATTTCTGCTGGAGCCTCTGCAAAAGTAACTCTCTTTCACGAACGATACACCATACTCTATCAGGTTTTAAATATATATTTTATTTCTAGAACATTCCTATTTATTTATTTCTATAATATAAAAAGTACTCGATAGTTTATGAATTAATCGGTTATATTAAGTCAAATAAATACTCCGGAATTAATAATGTTTTTTTTTCCTGCTCAGCGAACAATAAGACACGAATTGTTCACTCCATCGGTGATGACCAATTTAGGCTCCAAAGATGACAAATTTCAGGTATGGCTCTTGAAATTTATCAGCAGTCTTGTTCGTGTTTGCATTTTCAATATTAATTTCGTAATTTTTTCCCCCATCAGTTGAAGACAATTGATTTCTTGTTAGGGAGCACCAAGAAACTGGGAGACATTATCGTTCTGGGCATGCTTACCCAAATGAAAGAGGTTTTATTTTTAAAGTTTTTTAAATCCTTCATATTAACTTCACTGCCGGTCTTGCTTGCTGGAATGTTTTCAAACTTTGAAGGTGAAAATTAACTAAATTTCCGTCATCCAATCGAGCTAAATTTTGAATTATAGGATAGTTCCTCATGACAATGCATTCTGTTAAAGTTAGAAATTCAAAAACATTTCAATTAAAAATAATAATTATCTATGTTTAAAAAAATCAAATGCAATTAAATAAATGTTTACATACATAAATTCAAAAGTATCAATTTAAAAGAATTTTTTTAATAAATGAAAAGCCAGCAAATTCAGAAATATAAGGGATTTGTTAAAAATAACCTATTTTTTACGGCTTACTTGTTATTTTTACAAACTTTTATTTAAGTTAAAATCTCTGTTTGTGTATGTGTGTGTGTGTGGCTTTCTCTGTAAACAAATCTTGCAAGTAAAATTTAACCAGCTTTTTGACTAGCTAGGAAGCTGAAACTTTCAGCATAGCTTTATATTGGATGACAATACATGATTAAAAAAAACTTAATTTGAACATCTTTCGTATTTCTAAATCGACAGTATTTGAAATAAAAGTTTGTGTTGAAAAACTCGTTTTTTCCTTTACTTGTTTTTATTTAATATTTTATTAAATTTAAACTTTTTATTAATATACTAGCGGGGGTACCCGGCGTTGCCCGGGTTTTTAGAGGTTTTTCTAATGCTTGTTTCTCTCGCTCCTGTTTCCTTCCCCGCTTGCTTTATGCTACGGCTCCCTTTCCTCTTCATAGTCGCTTTCCCGATTTATTGCTAAGGTGCAATTAGGTCCTTTATATATGTGATTATTTATGAGTCTGTCTGTCTGTAATTTTGGTCTATATATATTATATATAAACTCATCCGAAACGGCTGAACCGATTTTTGTGTACCTATCCTCAGACCTACCAAACGTACACAAAACATTTTATAAAAATCAGTTCAGCCGTTTAGGAGGAGTTTGGACACAAACACCGTCAGGAGCTTTATATATATATATATATATATATATATATATATAATATCAATATACTAATAAATATTTAAAAACAGTTTTATTAAAAATAAAGTCGATTCCTAATGCCTTTAATTTGTTTCTATATTATTTATATATTGTCTACATCATATACAGAAGAATAATAATTAAACAAATAATTGTATATATATATATATATATATATATATATATATATATATATATATATATATATAATCTTCTCGTATCTTTTCCTTCCAGGGTAAGTGGTACCTGGAAGATCCGACGGGAGCAGTTTGTCTCGATCTACGAAGGACGATATCCTTTTATTGCTTAGTCGTGTTGTTACTGTTGTTATCATCTGATCGATATGCCAAACGGGTCTCAGGCTGATAAGATAGTCGTAACAATGTATGCTTAAAAAGTGAGTAAATTTGAAGGTTTTTGGAAGAATATTTATATAAAATTTCGCTAGAAATTCTCATAATTCAAGCCAGCCTTGAGACCCAATATCAGGAAATGATAATGTAAATATATCGTCTCCGGCGTGGAATCGATGGTTTTTTTTAGCTGTGTTGTATAGTTCCTTAATTCAATCCACACAACTTCCACTTGGGTCTCTTCACTGAGAACTGTTTTGTACTGGCGGAAGGTTCTTACGATGATGGACTTTTCCAGGTCTGTGCCCTGGGATTTCCTCCTCCTGAACCTTCCACAACTACCAGGTTTTTTATTTTATTTACTTTTTTACTTCAATTTATTTATTTAAACATCAATTATTACTTGTTTATCTGTCAGTGTTGTTGTTACAATATGCAGTGTGTTTGTTTTGGAAAACTTAAATGTTATTTATTTATTTATTTGACTATAGACAAATTTTTTTTTCTTAGGTTATTGTACAGTAATATAAACTTCTTTGGAGGTCCTTCCGAAGTTCTGCTTAAAGATGGGAAAAAATTAAAGCAGATCGAGATGGAAAACGATGACGCAATGTTTGTTTTCATTTCGGACTTGTGGTTGGACGACGTCAAGGTAAGACTTTGAAAGAAATAATTTAAAAAAAATTATAATATAAAATAAATTAATTAATTTTGTTGTAATTATTTAAATGAATATTCTGAATGATCGAAATTATTCGGTTAAGGTCATGCTGAAGTTGAGGACATTATTTGACGGATATTCCCAGACTCCTCCAGCTTGTTTCGTGTTCTGCGGAAATTTCCTTTCGCAACCGTACGGCCACAACGAAGCTAAGCTTTTAAAAGGTTTTTTTTTAAAAGAAATTCATGATTTAAATAGATTTTAAATTAATTAAAGAATAATTGTAAAATTACTATAAATATAAAAATTCATTTATTATTGTAATTAATTATGTTAATTATAACATTTGTTTTCATTGCAATCACCGTAGTATGATTATGAATTTAAAAATAAATATCGTAACGATGAATTGTGTGCTTGCAGACTGTTTAAAGGGCTTGGCAGATCTGATTTGTGAGTTTCCTAGTCTTATGGAATCCAGCAAGTTCGTGTTTATTCCGGGTCCTCAAGATCCGGGACCTAGTCCCATCTTGCCCAGGTGAGGATGGCAATTATTGAAATGTTTTATAAATTACCTTAGATTCAATTTTATGTCTCTGTATTATACTTAGAAATTGACATAGAGTGTATTACAGGTTAGACTTATTTTTATTGTTGTTAAAGCAATACTGGATAGCTCTTTGAATCTGATAGGATCAAATACTAAAAACTGAACAAAACCGATATCTATGCAAAATTTATTTTATTTCGTTTTAATTTTTTTTTTCACAGACCTGGCATTCCAGTCTCTATCCACGAAGCGTTCAGCAAAAAGGTTCCCAACGCCACGTTTGCGACTAATCCGTGCAGGATTCTCTATTGTACTCAGGAAATCATTGTTTTTCGGGAAAACATCATTTCGAAGATGTGCAGAAACTGCTTGAGGCATCCGACCGATGGAAACATTCCCGATCACGTAAGTTCACTAATCGCACGTAGCTTGTATACTCTGTGATATTTTTTCTTATAGTATTGATGATGCATGTTTACTTAGCGAAATTCCACAGTTTCATGTTTGTTTTAATCTCATTACAAACAATTTAGACATCTCATCACAAACAATTTAGACAACTCATCACAGAAAATTTAGTTAATTTATCGCAAATGATTTAGTCAATTTATCGCAAATGATTTAGTCAATTCATTGCAAATAATTTAAACAACTCATCACAAGTACTTAATTAATAATGAAATTTTTCTTGTCATTAAAACCAACTTTTTCAAAGTAGAAAATTTGTTTATTTGAAGTTCGTAAAGACGATAATATGTCAAGGTCACTTGTGCCCATTGCCGCTCCACGTCGAGCCCATCTACTGGTCGTTCGACAATTCTCTGAGGACCTACCCGCTGCCCGACCTCATCGTTTGCTGTGACAAGTTCGACCCGTACACCGTCACCCAGAATGAGTGCAATGTCGTTAATCCGGTTCGTTAAGTTTTATTTATTTTTTGTTTTCTTTAAAAGTTTTTGTTGAGTGATAAAATAATTTTTAAACCTGGGATCCTGTTATTTTAAATTAATTAAGATGTTCAGTTTTTTCTAACTGATTTAAAATAAATTAATAATAATAATGTATTTATTTAAAAAATCACAATCCTCAGCATTTATAATAATTTTTTTTATATCAATAATGAAATAGCAACTTTAATTCTTAACAACCCGATTAATTTTATTAAATATATATCAGGGAACGTTTTCAAGAAGCGGTTTTTCGTTTAAAGTGTATTGGCCTTCCACCAAGCAAGTTGAAGACTGCAAGATTGACAGCTGAATATTTTTGCACATTTTATTTTTTTATAGTTTTTTTTCAATTTTCATCTAATTCTGTTTCCATTTTTTAAAAAATACGGATATAACAAATACATCGAAGGTGAAGGTGAGCGAAACAAGGAATAATGTCTCGAGAACACTTGTGAGAAATAGGGCAATGTGATACTGTCACATTAACATTTCCGCATAACAAATAAACCGTCTTTATGACTGATCGTGCGACTCCCGTCACTTCGACTTTCTCATGTCGGCTTCTTGACGAATTGGATTATTTCTTTTGCCACAGACACCAACCCCGGGTCGCTTGTCGTCCTGGAAAAGTACATGATGTATGTGTGTACATAATGTATGCATAAATGTGTACATGATGTATGTGTGTACATAATGTATGCATAAATGTGTACATGATGTATGTGTACAGTGTATGTGTGTACGTGATGCATATTTGTACACGATGTATGATTGTGTATTTGTGTATGCATGTGCTTCTGGAGATGTCGTGTGTTCAGCTTAAAAGTTGTTAAGGTTGTATTTTGAGTCAGTTTTTTGTTAGAGACAAAATGTTAATTGAATGTACTAATGAGTGAAGAAAAAGTTTTAAGATTTGCACAAAACCGTTTTTTTATTTCCAAGTTCAAATCTATATCTATAGAATGGAGAATAACTGAGATTCTGGAAATATTCGTGGAGTATAAAATAAATATTATTTGTTAGCTATTTTCAATGAGTAGTTCGTGAAAACGTTTTTTGATGATTGAGCATACACATGGGACTGATACAGCCCCTCAGGCCTAACCACCTCCAATCATAAATAAATGACCTCCATATGGTGATATAGATGTTCTGATTTCAGGTTTACAGCATCTCTAAATACATTAATGTAAATACTTTCTACACAGTAAAAATAATTTTGCTAGTTACAAAACCTGGAATCTTCTGCAATATTTTTTATTGTTGCCAGAAGTTTGCTTCCCGCTTCAGACATGACAGTTATGTTTTCGATTTTCGTAGACATCTGAATGTAAACGAATTCAATTACGAATAAATAATAAGCTTCTTTTGAAAATTTCAGTGAAGATCTTACCAGTCGTTTTACGAGTCTCAGAACGATTTTCTGTTTTTTAATGTCGGCCGTTTGCAAGTATTCATTGTAGCATCTCTGGAAATGTAATTAAATCAAACAATATTACTTGTTTTTTTAACATAAATTAAATATATAACTGTACATCACCTGATTTTCAAGAGAAAGTGAATCTTGGTTTTCCCCTCCATAGAATTGTATCAGTAGACCCAAACATTTGAGGGATTCCTCCGATATCTCTTCATCTTTGTGAACTAACTGTTTAATTAAATAATTAAAATACCCCAATAGAAACAAATTGAAATAACACTTATGAGATTAATGCTAAAACACTTCAATTAGGTCACAGATCGCACTCCACTTAAAACAAATTAGGTCACAGATCACACCCCACTTGAAACAAATTAGGTCACAGATCACACCCCACTTGAAAGAAATTAGGTCACAGATCACACCCCACTTGAAAGAAATTAGGTCACAGATATCACACTCCACTTGACACATAGTTGGTTATAACGATTACCACACACGTCATAAGCTAGAACTCTGCTACAACCGTCATTGTTAAAATAGTGGAATTTTTTTAAACAGTATTCATTATAAGTGATGTACATCGTATTATGATAAATAATTCAGAACAGACACCATTGGCTGAAATGAATAACTAACCAGCTGGGTGAGGTGTGATATGAGAGGTATAAAGGCCTTGTTGAGCGATAGAAGATTCTTTGCTTCAGCAGCATCTGCTGGTGTCTTCTGACCTACTTTTTTGGCCTGGATTAAATTTTTTGAACAGAGTTACTATTTTATATGTATTCCTTTTATTCGAGAATACACCATAAAATGCATATATTTTTGAAATAGTAAAAACAACTTTGAGTAATGATCGGTGAGCTGTCCTGAGATTCCTATTTTTGTATGCATAAATGTTTTCAATATTTTCCTATGAAAAACCTTTAACAAAAACTGTTCTAATCATGCGCATATATTATTATTCCATATGACAAGTAGTACGAATTATTAGTTATTAGTTGACGAGTTGACTTTAGAGAGGCAATTAAATTTAAAATCGCTAGTTAAAGAAATTTGCAAAAAAGCTCAAGAAAAATGAATTTAAAACACTAGAAATCGAAAACGGCACCTCCAATGCTCCCCGGACAACTTCCGAAACTCTTTTCATGAGCAAGTGGAAAAGGTCAAGAAGTTCAGATAGAAGCTGGTTGAATGGTTCGAGGGAATCTGAAATGATGACAATTTCTTTGCCATCCACGTCGCTGCACAATTGAGAAGGTTGTTTGCATGGCGAACATCTCTGTGTCGTCTCGGTGAACAAGAAATTGAAGAAGTCAGAAAAGCCTGGAAGAAATAGAATTTTCAGTATTTAAATTAAAATTTTTTTAATTATAGTTTATAGTCCTTTGCACCAGGTGTTTTAAGACTGGAATGTAGGAAGTACCTAAGTAATTCTTGTTGTAGATCATATTTGATCTTTTCAACTGTCCCTCTTCCTTTATCCAGGCTTAGGACTGGCTTGCAAAAGCAAGGCGAAGTTCAGTATTAAAAATTAAATTATCGCCGATCTTCAAATAAATTTTAAAACACAAACGTCTCACGACACCAATAAGTGCTTTGTAAGAAATAAAAAAAAGAAAAGCACAGATAAACAAATGAGAAATAACAACATCGTAAACAAATGAGAAATAACAACATCGTAAACAAATGAGAAATAACAACATCGTAAACAAATAAATCAAAAACCAAAGATAGTAACAACGAATACAAAAAAACCTACCAAGCTGAAACAAAAGTTTGAAATCTGTTTCCCTGCGAGATACGATGCACTTCATTATAAGTACGACTTGTTCGACTGGACTGCACAGTAAGCTGTTCTGGTGATCCTGGAGATGTTATTGATGACCAATTTTTTAAAAACATTTATTTATTTATTTAATCTAAAAATTATTAATGAATAAATAGAAATTTTTTGAACATAATAAGTAATTTATTTGAATATAATAAGTAATTTTTTGAATATAATAAGTAATTTATTTGAACATAATAAGTAACTATTAACAAATTAAATATGTCAATTCGTACGTAAACAATCTGAAACAAGACAGCTGAGAGATTTGCTTGTTCAATGTTTCTACAAGAAGTAAAAAAAAAAACAGAAATTTATTTAGAATCATAACAATCAGTAAAAAAGAAATTAATTTGATAAACAACTTGGACCTACTTGATGAAGTTAGGCCGATGTTCGATAATCTGATGGAGAAGTCGAAGGACCAGCGAGGAAGTTGGTTCAGGTTCAAGAAGAATTGGCTCGAAACTGGAATCAGCAAATCATTTGTTACCATTATACATGCTGAAGCACTGCACGAGCCTGGCTAATGTTGGGCAGGGACTATTAAGCCAAGCCTTGGGATTTCGGGCCTGGGATTTCGTGCTACTGAAATGGGCCGAGTTGCCGATAAGCAAGCAAGACACTCACTGAGGTAGAAAACCCTCCAATATCCTGTCAAGACATTTTGCCTGTGACTTGCTGAGGGTTTTTTCGCTCGATAGTGATAGATACATGCCGCTTATCTCACAGAACAGACGAAGTGACATGCTTCGTAGTTCTCCTGAAAAATAATAAAATTAAAGAATAATTCAAAAATTAATAAAAATACAAATAAATTCAAATATATTTAATATACAAAGTAATGTGCAATAATTAATTACCACAAAAATTTAAGTATACAAATTAGAAAATAATAAAAAATTATATTTATTAAAACCTCAGTCAGAATAACAAATGCAACTTTTATTTATAGAAATTATCTCTGCAGCTCAAAATGAAGTGTTATTGACGTATGTTTGGTTATTAACTGTTTTTACAAAAACAATAATAATAATAACAATAATTATGGATAAAATTTTTTCAAAACTCATTTATTTGGCTTGAAATGCTCCGTGCCATCGTAATCATCATCACCAGCATTATCATCAGCATTCATCAAAACAATCAACATCATATCCAACTTCATCATCATTCCCACCACCACCATCGTCATCATAACATTCTTAATGAATAAAAATCTAATAACCAGATGAGCGTGTGACAAGAGAAAAGAGATGAGAAAGAATGTTGTTGATGATGATGTCAACGTGGTCGTCCACGACGACACTGCCTTGCTGGACGATAAATTCGGAACATCCGAAAATAGTCAGAATAAACTCTTCGTAATTAGAAGCACCTGTCCGATTAGTGAATGTCACAAAATTTTTTTTTAAAGTTCTTGGTACTTAGCAGCAAGTATAAGCACTAATACTTACCGAGTACTATAGGCAGCTGGAGTACTGAAGAGTCAACAAGTACAAGTACTTCGTACAACTTTGACAAACTTCTCAAAAATGTTTTTGAGATGATTTTCGATCTGAACATCTGGTTGATTCGTTAAAGAAACATTTAAATTTAACCCCAAAAATTTGTGTTAATATTTTACAGTATAATGTAATGAAAAATAATAAAATCTGAAATTAAAAAAATAAGAACTTACAGAGCTGTTGATGAAATGTTGTACGATTTGCAACATCGAGAGTGAAACTTTTAATTGCTTTTGCTGTCCGTGGTTTAAGTGCTTTCTCCCCGAGATCATTTCCAACGAAGACAACACACCACCTGATTATTAAACTAATTACATGTCTTAATTAACTCATTAAACCATTAAGTTATAATTATTATCTTCATTTTAAAAATTAATAATTACTTCTTTAATATTTGGGGACGCTTAAGGCAATAAAGTATTGAATCAACAGAAATAATTTCCTATGTATGTATGTATGTATGTATGTATGTATGTATGTATGTATGTATGTATGTATGTATGTATGTATGTATGTATGCATGTATGCATGTATGTATGTATGTATGTATGTATGTAAGTGTGCTTGAATACCATGTTATACCTGTTAGGTGAAGCTGCAATTATCATAAATTAAAAAGCCATTAAATTAAATTAAATAAAAAAAGTTTATATAAAAAAAGACACTAACATTAAATAAAAAAACAAATATTGCAAAATATGAGGAGTTCAAATAGACATTTTTATATCGTGAGTTGATCGTACAATGAAAAAGCATAGAAGTAAGCGAGAAACCCAAATAAAAAAATATAGAATTTAAATGATTTTCAATTCGGAGTGAAAATAAACGACGGCCTTACTTAATGAACTTCATTCAAAAAACTGCCACAAATACATTCATTGAAAACAAACAAAGAAGAAAAACCAACTAAATACAGATGGGAGAACATCCAGCAGCGAATCAGTGGAAACTCTGAGGCAGTCCTTCATGTAATTAAAACCTTTCGGAGTTTCGCCTGGAGAAGATCTCTTTGAATCTTTTTCAACGAGAGTCAGCAATCTGTTTTTTTTTTTAATATCAATAATGTTCTAATACTCATAGCTTATTTCCACACAAAAAATGTCCTCATTATACACGATGGACGGTTACTGTCAACACTAACAGACATTTTATATTTAGTAAACCTTTAACTGTAACCCTACTTTTGGCCCACCCTGTATTAGCACCAGTTTTTAATATTTATTTACAGCTAAAGATTTTGAACAAATATAAAAGTAAAATCTTTTAAAAAAAAAGTGAAAATTATAAAAACAAAAAACCTCACCTGTTCTGACAGGCACAAAGCAGCTGTTCATTTGAAGATCTGACAATTTCAATAATGCCCAGGTATAACTTCGCTCTAAGGACATATGATGAGGATGATTCCAATAGTTTCATTAGACTGGCCAACAAATCCTTATTTAGAGAATATGGTTAAAAATAATTCATAAATTAGGTTTAAATTGGAAAATCTAAACAAACATTTGAATTAAAAATAAATAAACTGGATCATAATAAAGTAAAATAAACTTCTAAATAATGCATAATTAAATTCATATTAAGGTTTAAACAAAATTTAACAAAAAATCAACTTTGTCCTGGAGCCATTTGGCAGGCTTCAAGTCACTCATTAACAGCATGACCAGTAACGTGATGCCGTGTTGCTGCAGTTTGACATGTGACGTTGACGTGATGACGGCCAGGTACTGGAAGAGGCCGAACTTTTCAAAGAGGTTGACGGAGAAGGCCAGATTAAATCTCGAAAGTCTGCACAATGCCTGAAAAATGAATTAAATTAAAAATAAAAAAAAACTCTGTAATAATCCATAACTGATGGTTAAAGTATACACAAGCATTAATAAGTTAATTAATAAATAAAAAAAGATTTAAAAAAAAAGTTAAAGTACATCCATTTTTGAGTGCCACTTTACAACATTGGCAACTTGCAGATAGGACTAGCAGCATATGCGGTGTTTACGGCGCCGCTGGCAGCCCCGCATACTACTCGCTAGCTCCACAAGTGCACAAAGGATTTTAACCCCCAACCGAAGTTGGTACTCATTTATCGACCACTAAAGGATGAAATGCTGAGTTGATGTGAGCACATGTCAGTTAGTTTCTTGCTCAAGGAAATTACAAGGCCCGAAACTGGAATAGAACCCGGGTACTCCGGATATCCAGCCAGTGTCTAAACCACTAGACCAATAAACCTCTCAGACCAACATATTTCACAAATTCTAGTTTATGAGCAACAACATTGCAACAGAAAATTAATTTAAACGCTCAACATTCGATTTAACACCTGTACCTGAAGAACTTCACAACAATTGAAACATATTTGATTATATAATTCAAAACGAATACAAATTATATAGTCAGGCAGACTCACAGTAATGGCTGATAGTTTGATGAATTCAGATGAATTATGAAGAAACATCGACCACAAGTTACTACACGTCTCGGCTGTAAGGAATCTCTGTTTACATGTTGAGTAAGTAAAAAAAACAAATTGCTGATATAACTATTTATTTTAAATGTTACATAACTCCAAGATATAATTTTTATTAATAGTTTTAAAAAATCTCAAATCGAGAAATATTAGCAGATGACCAAAAACAAATCCTCCAACAATAGAAAAACTGAACTAGCATGTATTAGATTCAAACACAAAAATCAACTACTTTGATTCTTGAAATAAAATTTAAAAAAAACCATCCGGGATTACAACCTGAGTATGATGTCCCGGATAAATGGAGACGTTGGCGATGATACGAGAGGAGTACAAGTTACAAACAATGTCTTCCTGTAAAACGAAACATGTAATTTTCATTTTGTTACGAAATTAAAAAAGAATCTTGTTAAAACGTTTTATTAATAACTCAGTCTTAGCTGCTGAAAGAGATAACATATTTATCACAGTCATCACAAATTAATCTAGCAAATAAAATTAGTAATTAATTAAATTATGATAAAACGATAAATTAAAAATAGTTAACGGCTTGTCTGCGTGCCCTTCTGTTTGAGAAGTGATTGGATAAAATATAACTAATTTTGAAATAATTATAAACATAATATTTATTTATTTTTATTAAGCTTATTAATTTATTCATTAAAATAATTTATTCATTAATAATTTTATCAATTTATTCATTGAAATATTAACGAGGGACTGAAAAAAATGAGATCAACCGACCCCTTCTGTGAGACACTTGTTGATGAAAGAATAAACGGTCGGTGGGACCAGCCAGGCGCTGCCCGGTGTTTCCTCACTATTCTCCTGGAAATATTAATATTATTATTATATCAACACATATAAAATACAAATATAAAAAGCTTATAATTTATTCATCAAAATCATCCAAGATTTTTTAAATTTCGTTTCTCATAACAGTTTATAGTTCTTTACAGCAAGGATTTTTAAACTGAAATAGCAGCAGATGGAATCAACATCGAATTAATTCCTCTTGAATATAATATCATAATTTTTATCGTTTTACTTCTTTTTCCCTCCTCATTCTTCCATACTTGAGACTGGCTCACATTAAGTGAGACAGAGTTATGTCTTTATAATAAACTCTACAATCGCAAGTTTTGAAGAGGACATGTGCTCTTTCAGTGAATCACTTTTCATCAACGGCTGTTTACAACAAGAACATAAATAGATCCTAAGATCTAATCAATCAACCTGGGCAGTCTCTGCCATCATTACCCTAATAGCTACAATCTTCACCTTTGTTGAGACTAACATTTTAATAATTATCATCATCATCATCATCATCATCATCATTATAATCATCATCATCCTCATCATCAATTATTACCACCACCATTATTATTGTCATCAACCATGTTAACCACTATCATCTTTGCTTCCATTTAAACCGTCACCATTAACTTCAATCATTAAATTGGCAAGACCTCTCTGACAATGAGACATAAAAGTTCTCCAACGGTTGACAAGTAAGAAGTTTTCAGCTTCTGATTCCTTAGGTTCTCGCGTGCTGCCGATACGAGGTTTGACAGTGACTGTGAAAAGCAGTTGAATAATTAAGAAAAAAACTTCCCAGCAATCAAAGACTGAATCGTTTAAACTAATAACAACTCATAAATAAACAAAATTAATAAAATATAGGAAATTATTCAATTAAATTATTCTGTATAAAACGTTGACCGACTTCAGACAAATCCAAATCCGGACTCAGACGAGTTGTACTGATTGCAATTGTGTTGATAATCTGACATAGTTTTAGTTTTCTATAAAGAACAAATTAATTCATTAAATACAAAAACTAAAAAAGTTTATAAAACTATAAGATAACTTGTCTTGTTTGTCTACATTGGTATCTGTTAAACTTAAAGAATATTCCTTTAAAAAAGTGTACATTACAATAAACAGTAGATTATATAGAAAAAAGTGTTCTTAAAAATATCTTAGAAGATGAAAAGTCCTTGACGACATTTAAAAAAACGGAATTAAAATCTTACAACTCCACATGACTGGTATCCTTGGAATGCTTAGCGAGTGACGACAGGATTTTGAGAGAGACCAAGCGGTTGGATGCGGAAGAATTCTTGAACGTGAAAGATCCAATGTAGTTGATCAGCTGTACAAGTTTGTGAGGTGGTGGACCGGTCTTGTACGCCAGGTTCGATACGAGACAGCTGTGTACTGTTTGTACGTGGCTGTCCATGCTTGCACTGTCCAAGTTCTCCACTAAAGTTTTGTTCATTAAGAATGGTTTGCAATTATAAAAAAAAACTTGAAAGCTTAACATTGTTCCAATTATTATACAAGAAGTATAAGCTTTCAAGATTTGAAATAAGCACTAACTGGAAGCCGGAGTGAAGGAAAGAGCGTTCGGATCGAACTTGAAGCTCGACATCTTTTCCGATCCCTGAGTGGGCAGAATATAAAGTATCCATGTATTTGAATTTTAATTATGCATCAAACGAACTGTTTGTCTGAATGAAACTGCAAACAGCCCCACACAGGTGAATTCCTGCCTCGTGAAACGTTCACATTACTTCCAGGTAAATGTAATTATTTTTATCCAATCAATTTTAATTGGGAGGTGTGGAAAATTTAAATATCTATTTAAATATCAAATATTAAAGCTACATTTAGCAGATGATTTTATAAATTACTATGCTAAATTGATAATTGTGAAAATACATCAAGGATATTTTGCAAAAATGATATTATATTTAATTCTATAGAAAAAGTGGAAAATATTAGTTCTATTCTGATATAAATTCAACACTTATACAGCAATTATTTATATCATTTTATAATTATATTAACATTATATTATAATAACATTAATAAAATATTAATATAATCGCAACAAACAAATCAGCATATATAAAAATCATAAAGATCATTTTTTAAAAACAAAAAAAACTATCTTTTAATTTTTCTGTTAAATTAAATTAAATTACTAAAAAATCCCTTAAAATCTTCCTAACGAATAAATATTCCCAAACTTTTTTCGAGCTATGTATCGGAGTCGCCTGAAAGTCGGACGGATGGAAGAGAAGTTTCGATACGTCACCACCACATCCTTCGGTTAACTTCAATGTTCCAATATTGACGACATTGTCGGGAAGTTTTATCTCCTCGTGTCCAGTGGATCTTCCGCTGAAATTTAACGTGAAGAAATCACGTATCAAGGAAATCAACGTAATTTTATGCAAATTATGCATAGATTTTAATACATTAATATGCTAATCATGTAAAAAAGAATTCAACATTAAGCAAATCATGCCTAAAAGAATTTTCATAGTAGTGTAGAAGTTTTAATGTAAATATTATATACTACAAAAATGTACAGCTTCTATATTTCTATTAAATCATTTAAACTAGGGTTTTCCATAAATTCAACATGATCATTGTAACTCAAATTTGGCCAAACTGGCTGATAGAACCAACTATATATGTGTACAATTTTTAACACAAATTGTACATCTTTGCAAGGTTTCTTACTAAACCTTTTGGTATGATTAAAAAAGAAGATCTATTGAACAACTTCAAATGTAAAGTGTAAAATTAATACAACTTCATTTCATTAACAATCTAATTGCCTCTACACGTAAAGTATATTACGATTACAGACCTCATATCATCATATTCTCTCAAGCTGTAATTTTCTCCATCTTTCAATTCAATCGCTATCAAAAAAAAAATTTCATGATTGAATTATATTTATTATGCTAATTTATTGATCAACACATATCTGCAACTACAAAAATCAACTTACTGGACTCCTTTAATGTCATCTCCTTGTCATCATCATCATCATCATCACCATCACTCTGTGCAGGACCATCTTGAAACTTACTGAAACCAACTTTGACATCGTTGACGATGCCGTCTGCGACAATTTTCTTTTCTTGCTCTTTCATTACTCGAAAACCGGCAATGCTCTGCCTGACGCTCTGTTTGAGAGTTTCTTGCGATTGGGTAAGGACCAGACCACCTTGTTCTGAAGAAGAACAGTCTTGCAATTGGAGGTGATGAAAAAAGGCATCCTGCCAGAACGAATGGACAAGAAGGTCTGACCACTGTAGTCTTGTGTCTGGCTGTTTCTGGAGAAGACCTCGAAGAAGATCTTGAAGTTCTTCTGATGCTAGTTCCGATGTGCAGCCTGATTGGAATAAGTTTGTAGGCTGGTTTTGTGATACAAATTATTTATAATTATATATAAGAAAGTTATCTTTACACTATTAAATTGAGAGATTATATAACAAATAAATAACTGCATATTTATTCATAATATAAGCAGATAAAATGTCTTGTGATACCATGAACCACTTTCGGTGTGGGCATTTCACGATTTAAAGCTTTTTCCTTTAATTGAGCAAATGTCTCTGCAAGAAAAGGAGGGTAGCCTGTAATATTCAATCAATCCTATTAGTCAATTGAATACTCAACTTCAGTTTGAAATTTAAAAAAAAACAAGTAATATTTAATCAACTCTGACAATAATAAGTATAATGATGATTATTACTAATTATATTTTTAATAATTAAAAAAATAAATAAAGTAGATAAAAACATTTGTTAAAAAATCACCAGTGAACAACTCGAAAAGAATACATCCAAGAGACCAGAAGTCGCTAGCATAAGAGTGAAGTCCCTTGCTCATCACTTCAGGAGACATGTACCTTGGGTTTCCTACATAAAAAAAATATAATAATAATCAGAAAATAAAAAAAATGATAATAATACACAATTAATATATATATATATATAATAGCCCATGTCTGTGCAAGACGTTTTTGTGTGACAATATGCTATCTATGGTAAATTAATTTATATATAACATTAATAAATAATTATATAAATAAATTGTTTTATGTAATTTAAGTAAGGTAAATATATTTTAATAATAGTTTATTTAATATTAAAAGTTATTTCGCAGTTGTACACTGTCAGCCCTGAAGATAACAAGTAAAGGAAAAAACGAGTTTTTTAACACAAACTTTGATTTCAAATACACTCGATGTGTGTCTGTGTGTGTGTGTATGTATACGAAAGATGTTCAAATTACGTTTTTTTTTTTTTAATTGAAATATGTATTGTCATCCAATATAAAGATATGCTGAAAGTTTCAGCTTCCTAGCTAGTCAAAAAGCTGGTTAAATTTCACTTGCAAGATTTGTGTACACTGTGTACAGAGAAAGCCACACACACAGACAGAGTTTGTAACCTAAATAAAAGTTTGTAAAAAAGGTGGCTGCAATCGAAAAATAATAAATAATAAAATTTTTTAAAAATCCGTCATTTTTGACGGGATATCTCTAGTGTGATAATAATGACAACAATGATGCAACAGGTTATGCAAATTCATCTAAACTAAAACATGGTCAATCTAATTTAAAACATGAAAAAATTAGCTTCAAGTACGTGAATATATAAAAATATGAAATTACAAACCTGACGTTCTCAACCAATCAGGTATGTCGGGGAACAATGGAGGTTCTTCGTTTTTAGACTTTTGCTGCTCACTGGTAAGATCTTCAAAGAAAAAAGTGAAAAACTAACTGAAATTAAAGATAAAATAAATATGAGATTTAGAACATGGGCCTGGAGCTAATCTACAAATCCGTGAAACAATAACAAAAATTAAAAGTAGCTGCATTTTAATCGAAGGTCTCACAGTTTGTACAATAAAAATGTTATTTTATTTGCTACTCGCAGGTTTTTCCCGTTATACAACTACTGCGCGCTGTTACCTACCTCCATCTGAGAAAGACCTCAAAACTTCCTCCAAATTTTCACTTTCAAGACGACTATAACTGAAATCTGCCAATTTCAAATGCCCATTTCCGCAGAGTAGAATCTAGTTAAAAATAAAAACAAGTTGTGTAGATTGAATTTTTAAAACTAAATAAATTAAAAATGACTAAAACATTAATTGAAAAATAAATAAATATTTTATTAAAATAACTATCAAATAATTACTATTAAAGAATAACAAATAACATGATTTTTGCACAACGAAGCCTTGTCACGAGAAGAAAATAGTTTTTGTGTTTTTATGCATGTTGTTTTTCACCTTTGAAGGCTGGAGATCGCAGCAGATGATTCCAAGAGAGTGAATGTGATGAAGTCCTTCGACTATGTCGATGCCAAAAAACCTAATTGACTTTTCGGGTAGATTCAAGTCCTGCTGGATCACCACCTCCAAAGTTCCTCCTAAATGTAAACTTGAATGACTCAATCTCTTCAATCTTGAAACATTGATTAATTATTTATTTATCTAAAACAGTTGAAAAGTAAATGCAGACATTTTTCTTGCCAGAAGATGACTTTTTGGCTGGTCAATAAATTGACCTTTGATCACAAATTTTTTTTTTTATGATAGTTTATAGTCCTTTACACCAAGTGTTTTAAGACTGAATTGGCTGTATGTAGGAAGCACACAAATACTTCCTGTCTTGGATCAAAGTTTGATCCTTTTAACTGTCTCTCCTTCTCTATCCAGGCTTGGACTGGCTCGCAATTAGCAAGGCGTGATGACAAATGTTCTCCTTAACATATAAATATGACAACAAAAATCCAAACCAAACCTGTGCAGAGTTCAAACATAAGCCAAAGATGTTCACTTGTTTCATACCACTCGTAAAATCTAACTATATTATCGTGTTTTATTTCGTGAATCAGTCTCACCTTAAACATTTTAAATTGAAACAACAATTAATCACTTCAAAAAAAAATTATCTTGTAATGTTACTACAACTAAAAAAAATCACCATATTAGCTATCTCTCCTTTTTTTTGCTTCTCTGCACATTTCATAGCTAAAAAACTAATAGTTCCTTTTTTTCTGCCTTTGTATATAATACCAGTATCACTTTTAGTCAACTGCTCGTACAATATAAAATTTTCCATGCTTGAAGAAAAATTTAAATGTCTGAAAAATCAAAACAATTCCAATAGAAAAACATTTTACACACAATCCATCACAACACAAACATGAATGTTGTTTTTACTGATAAAATCTTTAGTTTTAACTAAAACTACTTTTTTTACAGAAACATCTTTTAATAACTAAAAAGTAATTATCTAATTTTCATTCTGTATCCTTTGTTATTCATAAATGAAAAGAAAGAAAGTGTGTGAAGGTCTATAAAAAAGGTTACCTTTACGATTATATAGTTTTCAATATTGGTAATCGCAACAGACAATATCCTCCCATTATTTTTAGCTGAATATTTGACTTGCTTGACGAGTAACTATAGAAGCTACGATGCGATGCTTACTAGAAAATTAATGGAAAAGTAATTTAGGTTAAGAATATATATTTTGTTTGATTATAGCTGTTTAACTATTTTAAAATAAAAATAAAAATTGTTTAAATAAGAAATTGAATATGCATTTCTTAATTTATTATTTTTTATAAATACATTTAAAAAATAAACAATATTTTTAACGTACGTAATAAAAACAATTTATTATTATAATTAATTTATTTTAATTAATAAAAATATGCTGTCTTGTAACTTCGATGAACTTTTAGCTGTCTGCTATTTGTTTTTGTAAGCTCTGTTCGCGATGGATGATCTACGAGAAATCGATAAGCTAAGATTTCCTTTAAATACGATTGATGATGTTGTTGGACTATTTGAAGACCAACTAAAATCAGATGGTGAACCTAATCTTGCTTTGCTATCTATCGTATTAGGGATAGTCGAGCATTCCTTAACCATCAATAAACCTCTCGATAAAAGACCGAGAGGTCGGCCAAGTTTCTTAAACATAAATTCTGAAGGAATTGATCAGGGCTGCACAAATTTAATAAGTCTAGATATACCTCCAGTTGAATTGGATGATGTGAAAGTGTTGTTTGAATTATTTGTGAAACTAATAAAAGCTAATGTTGATTTGTCGTTATATGAGCATACAACTTTCACGTCAGCTAATCTGTTGAAAAAGGTTTCTGACATTCTTTGGAATGCCCTCACCAGAACTTTTTATAAAGACAAGGGTCATCTACAGTTTCTATACACACTATTTAATGGTAAATCTGTAGCTATATTTTTAGATGATTCATTTGAGATTTAGATTGTTGTTTAATGTTTAACCATTGTGATTATGATCATCTATTTTTCTAAAGCAGACCACACTCATTGTTAAGCAGGTTGTTTATTTTGAATCACAATATTTTGTTTTTCAGAACAGAAAATGGATTGCATCGGTATGGCATTTGGAGTCATAGCGGGATGTCAAGTACTTGGATTGCAAGATGTTCACTTGGCAGTGACTGAGGATCATGTTTGGGCAGTTTATGGAAAGGACAGCTCACTGACATCTGAGATCACTTGGCATGGTTTGATGGTTGTTTTATTTTTAAACTAGCTAATATTTATAATGTCTTAGCTTGTTGAATTTTTGCTGTTAATAAAATTTTTAAGGTTGCGGTGTTATAAGAAATAATGTTCATAGTCTTTGCTAATTTTTCAGGGAAGGGCACAGAAGATCGCAGAGGCAACCCAGTGACAATAACAGCACCCGAAAAGAGCTGGTTGTATGAGTCACCGATGATTTGCAATCGACACGTGGAAGTCGCCACTCTAGTGGCAGGCATCAATCCGGTCATCAACTCCACATCGGAAAGTCTTGAAATGGCACTTATTCAGAAGGTTAAATGACAATGAGATTTTGTGTATGTTTCTTTTATTTGTATGACTTTTTCGTTATGAGTAATTTTAATTATTATATTTCAGAGGATACTCTGGCTGCTTTATGATTTAAAACATCTCGATAGGTAAGTTTGTAAGTATTTATTAATGAAAAAATCTCTATCAAGTTATCAAGCGATAATAATTTTGTTATTCATGGGAATAAATCGTTGTATGAATTTAGTAGGTTGTAATATATTTCAGTTTTGCATAATATTCAATTTTTAATCGAATAGGTATCCATCATCTCTGGGAGTTCTAGCTGACTTGGAGGAGATCCACCCGTCGACGGATAGAAAGCGACCTTCCTCGCTTAAACTTCACAATAAAGCAATACACATTTCTGAAACCTGCTACAACGATGCTTACATTTATCCCCACACATATCTGGGGAATTACTATTACAGAAGGAGGAAGTATAGAGAGGCTTTAAGGAGCTGGGCAAATGCTGCACAGGTTGCAAGCAGGTAAAATTTATTAAACGGTTTGATTCAATCAACAAGTGTGGATATTAATAGAATAATGCTTTCTACAAAGCAGTTGCAATTTAACGTATAGTGGCTGAATTTAATATTTTATAAATATAAATAATGATGATTTTATAGATATAAATAATAATTCTAAATTATTTACGAAAACATTACTTCACAGGTTTAATTATAACAGAGAAGATGATGAAATATACAGAGAATTCAATGAAATTGCAAATGAGATAATGCCAAACATTGTTAAAACTTGCTGTGCCATCCAAGAAGGATTGACTCCACCCACTAATGTTATTTTAAGCAACAGAGATGCTGAAATAAGTCCGTCGCAAGAACCGACGCCTGTAGCGGATCTGAACGACAAGGCAGAAAAGGATACAGTCAACAACAATACGTGTAGAGACGCGACTGTCGGGGTGAACCACAACAAATCAAGCTCTGAAGAGCTGGCCCAAATTAAATCTTGTTCAAGGAAGCCAGATGCTTCATTGCTTTTTAGTGTCGAATCTTATGCAGATGTTTTGAGGTTTTTTGATGGAGTATGCGAGTGGGAAGAAGGCAGTAGCATGCCGGTCTTGCACATCATATGGGCGAAAAACATGTCTTACATTGTCTCAAAATTCTTTCCTGTCGCCAGAACAAAGCTGAGAATCTACTTAAAAGACGATAGCAAAGAGAAAGAAACTAAATCGGACGGAGGAGCAGATAAGAATTCGACTCCATCTGTTGAGAAAATTAGCAAAAAACGAAACAAAACTAAAGAACTGAATGATAACACAGCAGATGGTGGTGATAATAAGAAAGTCCTTCCATCTACAAATATCAG
Organism: Erpobdella octoculata; assembly: GCA_963978895.1. Lineage (NCBI taxonomy): Eukaryota > Metazoa > Annelida > Clitellata > Hirudinida > Erpobdellidae > Erpobdella > Erpobdella octoculata. The sequence goes on along the minus strand of OZ022240.1, from coordinate 4,603,909 downwards.
CGAGGCAGTGGCAGAGACAGTTAAATCTGCTGAGGATGGCAAGGAACAAATGGAAGAAGGATCTGATGATAATAACACCGATATAATCATTGCACAGATCTCTCTTGACACACAAGACATGGAGACAGAGCCAAACTCAGATTCTACTTCTCATTTTAATTATGAAGAAAATCCAAATAGTGACGGTTTAAGGAATTTTTTAAAGTCTAATAATAACGTTGACCGGACCCCTGGAAGTAATCAAATTGAAGAACACACTAACAAGAAAGACTCGGGTAAGACATCTAGAGAAGAACTAGGAAATCAAACAGCATCCATAGAAGATAAAGAAAACAAGGTTTCTGATGTTGCGGACGCAAAAGTTTCAGAGGAAGAAAAAGCTCAGCTAATCCTGAGAAGTCAGAAGATGGCTTCAATGAAGGATCTCCTTGTCTGCGAGAGACTGAATTTAAGCGCCATAAAACTCTTGCTTACGGCACAGTCCCACGTCAATGCCAAATCCACTACGCTTCTGAGTGTTCGTCCGGGGCCAGACGGGGGCGGCTCTGGTCAACCCCCGAGAAAGAGAGCCAGAAATGAATGAAATTGTTCTGACCATAAAAATGATCAAATTTTTGTTGTATGCTTTAAGATGCAATTGTATGTAAATTGAGTATGTTTTTTCTCTGCCGTTGTATACAATATCTTTTTTTTGTGAAACAGAAAATAATTAATATTTTATTTGTTCTTATTAACAAAAAAATTTAAGTTGAAAATTAAGTGTTGAGAAGGCTACAAAATAATAGCAACAGTATTATATAAAAAAAAAACGACAATTTTATTTTTTTTAAATGCACGAAGAAAATCATTTTCATTAAATATATTACTAAACAAATTTGAAAAGTGAATTAAAAGAGCAGTTATTAGAGCTTATTTAACGGACTTGCCACTCAAGAAATCAAATAACCAGTGTTGGCATGAATAAAACAGAAATAAATAAATGGTTGATAAAGCTGCCGTTCATCAAAGTTGTGACGAGATAGGACTACTTACTTAGTACTTAGTCGTACATGATCTAACCAGTGACTCTGCTAAGGGGTGACACAATTACATTAGGTGATCAAAATATTACGGTGGTACGACACCCTTTTCACTCCGCTTGGCTATGGAGATGGAAACGGGAACGAGAGAGAGAAAACGATAGAAAAACCTCTTAGAATCCCAGGTAACCCAGCTAATAAGAAATATATTTTTAATGTATGAAATAGTGTACGAATACAAATGTAGTATCAGATTAACATAAGCACGGCTTTTTTACTCACACTTAAAAACATTCAACAAATTTGAAAATATTTCTTTGTTTAAAAAAATATATTTTAGCTATTTAATTGATTTTTATTAATCATAGACTTCTATAAAATAGTCTATATAATAGAATATTATTATAAAGAAGTCCATGGATTAATATAGCGAATACAAAAACGCTACCTCGTGACGTCATTAACATCTGCGTTTTTTTTCTTCAAAATTGTGTTTACTCTTCCGAGTCGTTTAAAAGCTGTCTATTGAAGCTCGATTTTAATTCAAAAAGAATAAGATTTAAAAGATAGGTTGCAGTTGCAAGGAGAAGATGGTTTATTTTTGTTTTTTATTCTCCTTTTGTGTTGTCTTGTGTAGCTCAGTGGAAAAGGCTTGTGTTATTAAAAAACATCAACTATTATGTCACGAGGACCAGTTTCCCAAAACAAACACGAATTGGAATTCGATATATCGCTTTTTCTTGAAGTGCGGTGAAAAATGCAGAAAATTGAATGAATATAGCAAGGCTATAGGGACAGCTTACCTGGATAGCTTCGAAATCGAGCAAAGTACAATTGAAGTCGATGAACTCAATTTAAAATATCTGAAAGCAGGATTAAAGTTTTAACAAGGAATTTTCTCTATGGAACGTTTTGTGATAAGATTGAGTTGCAGGGAATAACTATTGATGAAAGTAGACGAGGTGCTTTTAATGGTTTCCGTGCGGACAGATTTTTCCTTGCAGGTGGAACGTTTACACGATCTCCAGAGGAAATATTTGAGGGAAGTCAGATCATAAAAATAGATATATCTGATTCAACCGGATTAAAAATAGAAACTCTCGATTTTCTTGGTTCACAAATTAAAATATTAAGTTTGTTAATGCTGGAGCCCCGTTTAAGTTTCGAAAGAATGAAGGTAGTTATGTCTTTTGCATGCCTTTAAATGATTTAGTGTTTCTGTTTGTTTTAGTAAAACTCTAATTTGGTCATAAAATTTTGCAATCTAATTTTTGTTTTTAAATCATTTATATTTATTTCGCCGTGATTGCTTGCTTGAGCCATATATAAGTTGGGATCCTTTACCACTTAAAAAACCTACTTCCCGCTATACAATCAAGTTGAAATGTGGTGGGTTTATTTGTCGCTGAAAACTTTACATTCTATTAAACCTTTAGATCGATTGAACAAAATTTGAAGAAAAAAAATAAAATCAATTAAAACTTTAATTTTCTTAAAATTACATCAGTTTTTTAGTTTATTTAATTTTTATATTTAAAAATTTAGAATGAACTTTTTTTATTCCATTTTAATTCGAAAGTTTCTTATATTTTCAATCATCACGTACTTCACACATTAATATAAAGTATTTAGAAAACTGTGATCAATCATCAATATACATAATTTCTTATGTTTGTCTGTATGTATGTGTGTATGTATGTATGTATGTATGTATGTATGTATGTATGTATGTATGTATGTATGTATGTATGTATGTATGTATGTATGTATGTATGTATGTATGTATGTATTTATGTATGTATGTATGTATGTATGTATGTATGTATGTATGTATGTGTGTGTGTGTGTGTATGTATGTATGTATGTATGTATGTATGTATGTATGTATGTATGTATGTATGTATGTATGTATGTATGTATGTATGTATGTATTTATGTACGTTAACAATTTCGCATAACGGGGCGGTCGCGTTGGTCAGCAGTTAGCAGTTTGATACAATTAGTGCGCGCAGGCGCGTAATAAAAGTTATTGCACAATTGTACACCGTCAGTCCTAAAGATAAAAACAAGTGGTGCTGTAATCGCAAAATAATATATGGTATTTTAAAAAATCCGTCATTTTTGACGGGCTATCACTAGTGTTTTCATATTTTCCACACTCCAGACTAAATATTATCAAAAAAAATTTTTTGGGGTTTTTTGTTTTTAAAATAATTTTTTTCTTTTTAGAAATTGTTTAAAAAATTTATAGTTTGACTGAATCTTACATAGATTTATTTATAGAGTACTAAAAACTTCCATTTGAATAAACACTTGAGCGCTTATTGTTTACATAGTATGACCCCTTGCGTATGGGCTCCAATAAGCCGCATGCTCCATATGCTATAGTTACTCTATGATTTATTATATATACACCACTTAATATTCCCGATAGTTACGCAACAAAAGCCTAAAAACAGTGTTTTGCTCATAAAACTTGAAATAATGTACCGATTTTAGAAAAATTAGATACAAACCTTTTTCATTATAAGGACTACTATGTGTAAAATTTCAAAGTAATTGCTTCAAAACTTTCGGAGATTACTAGCAAGACACAAACAAACAGTTACATTGTTACCACGTTTTTCTTAACTTGCGTTCTTGTCTGTCTGTCTGTTTGTTAGTTTGTTTGTCGCTGGGTATATTTCTATCGATTTTTGAAGCATTTCCTATTGTCCAATTTAGCTGAAATTTTGCATACTTGCTTGCTTCTGAAGACAAAACAATATTATTATTACTATTAAAACTTAATTATATATATTTAATTAATTTCATCTAATTTCATAATTTATTTCTATGTTTATAGACGTCAGTAAGGGATTTATTTGTCATGAAACCGAGACGACCGAGATCTGTATAACGAACAAGCCATAACTTTTTGAAACTTAAAACGTGGGGCACCTTTTATATTTATATTCAAAAACTAAAAACGCCAGTCTATCCTGTTTAAAAGTTAGCAGATAGTTAATTTGAGTAAAAGGGGCTGCACGTTTTAAGTTTTGAAAAATTATGGCTTGTTCGTTATACGAATGTCCACAATTAAGGCATGCCTCCATTAAGACATTTCTCACACAGCCCAGAAAAAAATTGTTTTCTTTTTTTTAGTTCACAAAAACGTAGTATTTTAAAAAGTTTTTTTATATATATTTATTTATATAGATAACAAGTAAGCGGTAAAAAACCAGGTTTTTTTCACAAATCTCTTATATTTCAGGATTTGCCGGCTTTTTATATATTGCAAATTTTTCTTTTAAAACGAAATTTTTATGAATTTTCATACATAAACATCTATATAATTGTGTTTGATTTGTTTTTGTTTTAGATAAATAATTATTATTATATAAACATATATATAATTGTCTTTGATTTGTTTTTGTTTTAGACAAATAATTATTATTTTTAATTAAAATTCATTTCTTTCTGAAAATTTTCAAACTTTAATAAAATGTATTGTCATGAAGAACAAGCGTGTAATAACAAATTTTAGCTTGATTGGATGACGTAAAGTTAGTTAAATTTAACTTTCAACGTTTACAAACATTCAAGCAAGCAAGACCGGCAGTGTAGCTAATACCATGGATTTAAAAAGTGTCTTCAAAAGTTTTTACCATTTTTTAAATCTCTTATATTAACTTTTCCTGACAACTATTAAAATTTGAATATTTTTTAAAAGCATTTTTTCAATAAATAAAATAATAATTATCTACATTTTAAAACAGAAACAATTCAAACACAATTATATAGACGTTTTCATATATAAATTCGAAATGTCGTTTTACAAGAAAAATTTGCAAAAAACGAATAGCAGACGAATCTTGAAATATAAGGGATTTGTGAAAAAATCTCGTGTTTACGGATTACTTGTTTTATAATATTTTTTCTCTAACCGGATTGTTGCTGCCTGGAACTCCCTACATGAACATGTTGTGTTATCGAGTACCTTTCGGAATTCAAGTGAATTATTGCTCAAGTTTGCTTAACTCGTTTTCTGTCTGCCACTGAAACTGTGCGAAAGTGATTATTCTCTTGTATTTGATGGTGTTGATAATTTCAGAGTGGTTAATGACAAGGATAATGTTCTGCGATGATGATGGTGTCGATGAAGAGGATGATGATGGTAGTATTGTCGATGATAATTGATCTGATTTGCCTGTTTTTGCTCATTTTTTTTTTTTCTGTTTATATTGTCATTCAAATGGTGTAAGTGGCCGTTGGCCCTGCAATTTGCTAACGTTGTAAATAAAATAAAATAAAAAAATAAATAAAATAATAGTGTTGGAAATACCAAAGATGTACTTCCTGTCGTGAATCGTAATTGGATCCTTTTGACTTTTCCTTCCTCCTCTTCTAGGCTTGCAAAAGCAAGGTTGAGTAACAATGAAACAATAATTTTAAATCCCTTTTATTAACTTCACCGCCGGTGTTGCTTGTTTGCTTGGTTAAAAGTTTGTAAACCTTGAAATTGAAAATTAACAAATTCCCCGTCATCCAATCGAGCTGAAATTTGAAATATAGGCTCATAAATTACTATTAAATTGATATTATTAAATTTGAAAAACTTTCAAAAAATAATTTTTAATATAAAAAGTTAATTATTTATGTTTTGAAATATAACAACAAATCAAACATGATTATATAAAACAATATAAATATTGGTAGGAGGTTACGTAATATTTACATTTAAATTGAAAAAAATGACGTTTTTACGATTTGCCTGTTAATAATAATAATAATTTCAGACGAATGGAAAGCTAAGTTTTGATATTCTGGAATTTTTCGACAGCATCACATCATTTGAATTTTTGCAAAACCCGAACATTACTGTTAAATCGCTAAAAATTTATGGATTGTTCAATTACACTTGGAATTTCTCAGCTTACACACAATTAAAGGAGCACTTGCAAGAATTATACCTGCCAGCTAACGGAATTTCAGAAATTACTCCAAGCTTTGATTTAGATGACTTCGTTGAATTAAAAATATTAGATCTTCGTCACAACCAACTAAGCACTTTTCCAAATTTATTTTATTTATTTGCACGACTTGAAGAAATCATTTTATATGACAATCCGCTTGTATGCGATTGTTTATCCATGTCCTATGTCTGGAGCCATCGTGACATCTTGAAATTAACAACTTGTAGAAGCAGTCGTAATAAATTGGCATATTATGAAGAATATTTTATTGATGTGTTTTTAAGAGATAATTGCGTTGAGGATCTGGTAACTTGGAAGGCTAAAAATCTGGTAACTTCGACGACTGAGTATCTAGCAACTTCGACAAGTAAAAATCTGGCAGGCCTAACTTCTAAAACTCAGAATCCGATAACTTCGAAAACTATTGACAATTCTGCGTACATTAAAGTGAAAAATTTCACATTTCGGGTTACAGGAAATGACGGCTTGATCTTCATGTGCGAAGTAATGGGACGACCACCACCTTTTATTCTGCTTCATCTTCCTGACAGATGCACCAAATACTACAAAAATGTGAACCAGCAAGAAATATTCAGAATTACGTACGAGGTCCAGAAGATTCATTTCGAACATCTTGGAATTTACGTATGCGTTGGCACAAGCGGTTATTTAAGTGAAGAGGAGATAGCTATTGTTGATATCAATCTAGTTCATGATTGTGAAGGCATTGATACACCTAAAGTTTGCGTTGTCTTTTTCATTTCGATTGCTTTGTTAATATGTTTTCTTTGATACTTGAACTAAGCTGGAACTTATCAGTAATATTTCATTTTTTATATGGGTACAGGTAGGCAGTTTGAAATTTTTTAAAACATTGTTGATAATTAGTTAATTTGTAAATAACCAATATTTGTTTTCAAAAGTTTTTTTTTTGAGAGTAAGCTAAGAAGCACCTTGCTGTATCGCCTGTCGTGTTCGGTTTTTATTTTCACCATCACTGACTCAACAGCAAGAGTTCTATAGAACTAGAATTTAGTATAAGCAAGTTAACCAACAATAGAACGGTCAGATAACAAGAGATTAAGAAAATATGCTTGCGACCTTGACATTTTTGATTTTTTGCTACTTGCGTTTGAATTTCAGTGTTTTGTTTGTGTTGCACAAGATTCGTGGGTCTTTTTTGAACAAGTTTAAATCTTTGAAAAGTCTTTTGTTTTGTAAATGAGTTGCGAATTTGTTGATCTCCTAGTCGAAAAATCGTTAAGTTGCATTTTAATAATTTTAATATTTTTTTTTTTGAAAACGAGGAACAAGCAATCGGAGTACAAAAAAGATATTAAGAAAGAAAAGCGACAAAATCAGTTTACTCTTGGTCTTTGTACTAGATAGTACTAGTGCTTTTACTTGTACTTTTACCAGTATTCATGTTACTGACGTGTATACAGATATAAATAGATAAGACTGGTTAGCGAAAACAACGATAATCAAGTATTTATAATGATATAATTTTATTTTAAAAAATCCGGTTTTTTTATGAGTAATCCATAAAAGAGAAGGCCAGTGCTACGAGCGAGCACCGTATATCTATGTCAGAAAAAACAGTATGTGCTATGTGGTGCTACCATTAATGTTTCAATCAAGTTACAATTGTGTATTTTGACTTGTCAAATTTAATTCTTTGAAAAGTAAGTCATAAGATTGATTAAAAAACAAGTTTGTTGTGGTCACTTGTAGTTTAATCCAGCCTATAAAAATTTATTTCTACTGGATCCTTAATAATGGCATTTTTTTATTACCAATGCTTTTATTAACTCGTCGTCTCTGTTTCTCTGTCTGTCTGTTTGTTTCTCTGTCTGTCTGTTTGTTTCTCTGTCTGTTTCAAATCTTGCAATCAATTTTTGAGTCACTTCCTGATGATAGATTTTTTTCAAATTTTGCATACATGCTCAAAATAGAAGACAATACAGTATTCAATTATTAGTTTTACAATAAGTCAATTAATTTAGTTAATTTTAATTAATTTTGATATTTCGATATAATTAAGATATTTCGACTTTAATATAAAATAAAAGAGTAATATAAGAAAAAATTGATTGCAAAATTTGTGTTTTAATTACATATAAAAGCATTGGGTTTTAAAAATTCGTTTTTAATTTACTTGTTTCAATTATAAAAATATTCATTATGTAATGCAATCGTGTACACATTTTTCGAAAGGCATACAAAAATGACCAGGTGGCAATGGGTAGAAATTGTATGATTTCAAAGGCCAGGTCATGGCGGACGCAGCTGGCTCACTCCACAATCTTCGATTGCTTCAGCCTCTCCTTTGCCTCTCTTTCTTTGAGAACGTTTTCTGCAGCAAGTTTCTTGGCTTCTTTGAGTAAGGGTGTTGCACCTGTCTCCTTTAGCTGGCCTGCCAACTTGATTCCCAGACTCTGAGCCACTTCTTGAATTACTGAAGGTATCGTGGGAATGTAAATTCCCACAAATTCTTGAGATCTTGAAGCCTGAAATAATTTGTTTATTGTCTATTAACCAAACATCCAAGTATTTATAAGGTTGTTTACATAGTACTTTAGCTAATAAATTGTTAAGACTCTAGACATTGACAAGATGTTATTAGTACATCATCGATAAATTAAAGTCTTCTTTTATAGTTTTTAAGTTTTTTTTTTAAATTGCCTCACGTTCATATCTACGTTTTTCTTTTCGAGTTCTTTAAAGCCTTCATGCTGACATGATACTTCGCCTGATACTTCATCGTTTCCATCTACACTGTAAACGCCGCCTTGCAGAGTCAGCTTTTAATCAAAAGAGTAGAAACGTGAATAACAATTAAAAATATTTTTTGTTAAATAAATAAACTAAATTTTTTTTTAAAAACTGTAATTACAAAAATTCTTAAAGTGGCTTGGATTTTGTTTCTACATAAATCAGTGATTAGGAAAATGAATCTTATGATGAATCACTTTTACCTCGTCTCCTATCAGATCACATCTGACAGCAACGGGAGCACTGCATCCTCCCTCCTTTTGGAATTAAACACAATATAATTCTAGTACGATCTTTAAGTGCTATAATATAATTAAAATATTAAAGCTTAACATTAAGTTGAAATGGTTGTATTACTGACGATAGACTAAAATTTTTAACTGATTAGACGGTAAAATTGATATGCTGTTAAGTTACAATTATCATTGATGCAGAACTCTTTCGTTATAACAGCCATCCAATAAAAAAAAGCTATTACAAGTTACAACCAATGGTTGAGCATTCGTGGCTGGATACGATAAATTAATGGATAGATGTTTTTAATTATGCTCTAAAAGAACGGATGGATGCAAACCAGATATCTCAGGAAAGATCTCTCGGCAATTGACTCGATGACAGTTTTGGGATCAGCCAGAGTTGACAACAACTCCACTGTCTTCAGATCATCGATTCTGCATTCAACGCACAATGCTCCCTGGCCTACAGCGTACATCAGCTTACTGGATTCCAAGACCTGAAGGTTTAAAACGCCTACTATACCGGCCAATCAATTCCGTATTGTTTTACAGAAATATAAACACAATAGCACACATACACGTCTGTTGAGGATGCAAAAGTAATGGAAATTTGATACTTGACTCAACAAAGTCATATCTCATTTTTATCATGGTTTCGAACAGATATTCTCATAAAGAGACGCAAATTAATACTAACACAGTTTGTTCCAAATTAAGATAGTGTTGAAATGAGCTAGCGTGGGAAATGCAACAAAAAAGTAAACTGTTTATTGGCATACCTGTGAAACTCTGTGATTCCACCCAAGCCTCTCCAGACCAGCGGCAGCAAGAAGCAAAGCATCAAACTTTCCTTCCTCGTCTAATTTCTTCAATCTTGTGTTCAAGTTGCCTCTCTTTTTTATATTTATTTATTTATAAGATTTAAGGATAAATGAATCTATAAAAAATTTATGTTTTTCAAAAAAAAATTAACTATTTAGTGGACTACTTAATTTTTTTAATCAGCTAGCTTTCAAATTATTTATTAGTTGCTTTTTTTTTTATTTAAGTTTAACATGTAGAAATACAACTTTATAAGCACAAAATGCTTACTAGTTTAATAAAAAGTGTATTTTTGAATGAAAAAACCAACAACCTCGCAAACAGCAACATTATAAATAGGTCAAGAGCACTTCATTATAAGTAGGTCAAGTGCGTTATAGCGTTCTTCGCTAGCTTGGGTGACAGCTCAGCGGGCCAGCAGCGATACCATAGCCAGTTAAGTTCATCCGAGGCATGGTTAAATTTTTAGCTGAAGGTGAGGTTGATTTGCCGGCCCTGTCCAACTTATTGACACCAACTTATTAACAGTAGTAGTTGGTGGGCTGGGGTAAATCGAGCCACGTGCCCAAGAAAGCCTTGTGCTTTCCGCCCTAAACCCTAAACCCAAAATAATACACGGACGCTTATTTCGCGCCACATGAACACGTCACAGAACACTCAACCATCCATATCGTCTCAATTGTCTCAGACAGATACAGACGTTAAACAATCCAACAAAGTATATCGCACATCGCAATTGGTAAGTTCACGTAAGCTTTGTAAAAAGATACAACATCATAAACTATCAGGTGAGGATAAAGTTTCTTCAGCTGTGCAGTTCTTCTCATTGAACTTGTGCCAAGAACGCTTGTTTGAAAATCAATAATAATAATAATAATGATAATGATGATGATGATGATGATGATGATGATGATGATGATGATGATGATGATGATGATGATGATGATGATGATGATGATGATGATGATGATGATGATGATGATGATGATGATAATAATAATATTCATAATATTCATAATAATCATAATAATAATTATAATCATAATCATAATAATAATAATAATAATAATAATAATAATAATAATAATAATAATAATAATAATAATAATAATAATAATAATAATAATAATAATAATAATAATAATAATAATAATAATAATAATAATAATAATAATAATAATAATAATAATAATAATAATAATAATAATAATAATAATAATAATAATAATAATAATAATAATAATAATAATAATAATAATAATAATAATAATAATAATAATAATAATAATAATAATAATAATAATAATAATAATAATAATAATAATAATCATATTCATAATGATGATGATGATGATGGTGATGGTGATGGTGGTGGTAATGGTGATGTGATGTGATGTGATGTGATGTGATGTGATGTGATGTGATGTGATGTGATGTGATGTGATGTGATGTGATGTGATGTGATGTGATGGTGATGCTGATGCTGATGATGATGACGATGCTGATGATGATGATGACGATGATATAACATTTCAAGACAATTTCAATTTACTATTCATTCACGATAGAAAAATATGGTTAGAAGTTAACTTTTATTAGTTATATCACAAAACAATTATAACAATTTAGTTAAAGTTTTCTTTATCAAATAGTCAAATATACAAAACAATCATTTTATTCACGTCTATCAGTCGTAATCGTTGTCGGTAACAATAGTTACTCTGTTTTAAAGACATCAATCATATTAAGGATCATAAAATATTAAGCTTATATAATCTTTCACAGATGGTGTTTTTTACCACATCATCTTTCTTTCATGCATATATATATATACTTCTCTCGAGTCTATGCTCTGTTTAGTTTTATTCAAATCCTCACGACAATGCAAAGAAAATGTCTTCATTAGATGAAAGCTTAGACGAGCTTTTAAAAACGAACATTTCTCACGAAATGAAAAAGACGAGTACGAAGAAATAAAGGAGTTAATAAAAAGAGAGAGAGAGAACGATTGCTGGCTAACCTTCCTGGGGGCAAAGTTGAAAGGCTATTCGCCCCACTGCCTGCTTTCAACACCAGAGCATCTCTTGGATCATCACGTCTAAATAAAAAAAGCAACTTATAAGTCATAAATAAACCATTATTCGCACTCACTTTCACAACTCACGCACGCACACACACACACACACACACACACACTTTCTTTTACAGAGGGCATTTTCAAAACCAGACGGATATAAAATTTCACTAGTATGTCTGCTGGATATATGTTATCACTTATGCATGCAAACATACCACAAATACTAGCAGCAGTGTTGCTGCAGTAACAAATATTTAAAAATTTCTACAACTGAAAAGCTCATGGCAGAATGGCAAAAGAGGTTACATTTTTGTGGTGGAATAGATCGTCCGTCACGGACTAAATAATTGATCACTATTTTTCTAAAACAAAACTTTCTTCAGTTTCAAGTCTAAGAAGCCAATAACCCTATCTATTACTTGAAACTATAATGGCTTATACTTCTAGAAAAGAGAGTTTACTATAATAAATAATCATAAATCTCGGTGTTTTCAATACTATAAAGAGGAACGGTTAGCAATTCTGATTCTGCTTACTTGCAGATGGCACCAACTGTTAGACCTGGAGGCAGTTCAGTGGGAACGTCCTTTAATGAATGTACTACAAAGTCCACCTTGCCAGCTATCAAGGCTACTTCAAGTTCTTTGGTAAATAGGCTCTTGTCTCCAATCTGTAACATTATACAAACCGCTGAACCAATTTTAACGAAATTTGGCATGGAGGTATAACTTAAAGAGTAAAAGGTCATAGGGTATTTTTAATGAAATTTTTCCATTTTTTTATGACTAAAAAAATTCCAGGCTAACAGTGCCTATGAACGTACGTCAAAGGTTACCGCATAATCAAATTAAAATTTAGTTTACGTAGGAAACGGGAGAGCGAGAGGGAACGGGAACGGGAAAGCGAGCGGCAACTGGAAAGCAACCGGGAACGGGAAAGCGACCGGGGCGGGATAGCAAGCGGGGAAAGTGTATATATATTGTGTATATATATATATATATATATATATATATATATATATATATATATATATATATATATATATATATATATATATATATGTATATATATATATATATATATATATATATATATATATGAATGACTCATAATAATATTATAAATAATGTAATAATAAAAAGAAAATAAAAACCTTTGACAGAGCTTTGTCAAGCACATGGTCTCCAGCAGTTGTCATAGAAACTAAAACAAAAAATCATGCATTTTCAGCTGCTGTGGTTTTGCTAATTAGTTTCAATTCATCATTATTTTATCTAATTGTTATTATTGTTATTATTACTTAATTTATTATGTTTCCTGACGTTGTTTAAGCCCGAATGAATAAAATTAAGATTTGTGAAAAGTCATTGGCACAGAAAAGTTTAAAAGCAGAATACAAGAAAAATAATCCTGACCAATTTCGAATGTGAACTCTGGAAACTTCTCTTGCAGCATACTTATCACCCTTCGAGTTTGAACCAGGGCAAGCTAATAAATGTAAAAAAATTTTTTTAAACTTTTTGGTTTTTAATTCGGAATAAAAAAATTCTTCTCCTTATTATAATAATTAGATATTCAATCACTTGTGCTCTTTGTGCTTTCAAGCATTTAAGCAATTGGATTCACATGAACTCTTTTACATTTTTTTTATTAAGGATTGATTGAATGAATTTAATATTATACTTAATTTATTGCCACAAATAAATAATAAAAGCTGAAACAAATAAAAAATGTGAAAGCAGTGAAGCACCAAGGAAACAACAACTTCAATAACATTCGCACGCATATAATATAACACACATACACACACCCCAACACACTTACACATAGTCACAAGAACATTTATATAGCTTAAAATGTTGATGAACTCTTACTGCCAAGATGGCTTCATAGAAAATAGATTATAACGATTAATCTTTGGTACCATCTGAGTTTTTTAATACAAAAACTTTAGATAATTATTTTAAGCTAACAGCTCCTCATTATACTCAGTCAGAATAACAAATATGGCTTCAATTAAGACAGACAGTTTAATCTTTTTTTGACAGGTATTTCGAGACATAAAATTTTTTGCATCATTATCACTTATATAGCTTAAATATTTTACTATTCACACGGCTCTGAACTTCTATAGATTTCAATAATAACACATATTTTTACTAGTCTTATATTAGCTTGCTTTGTCAGGTTACTCGTTTAATCGGACTGACACACACACACACACACACACACAAACATATATATATATATATATATATATATATATATATATATATATATATATATATATATATATAAATTTAATTAAATATTTTCGATTTATAGTGAGTGTCGGATAATTGTAAAGCTAATTAAAAAAGTGTAAAGTCTAAAAAGTAGAAAATAAAAAAATAAAAAAAACTTTTTAAAAACTAGTCTTATGATAAGACTAGGGTGCTTAGTGCTCAGTTTGAATTTAACGAACAGATCTGTATAACTTAGCGAGCACCCTAGTCTTATCATAATATTAATGTCAATTCAAGATTTGACAGTTACAGTAGCAGAATAATTACTCGGAAATAATATAATACTATACTGTCTGTACTTACCTGACTTTTTCTGGAACCGACTTTGAAGGAAGTTCTAGTTTGCTCAGTTGAAGCCATTTTTTGTCGCGGAGTTGTCCTCACGTCTTGCAGAAAACTACTGAAGAACATATTGCATTTAATTTCCGCTTTTTATTCATTCTTCTATGGCTTTCCAGATATGACATCTGCCTTTTATCACAAAAAAAGTATGAAACTCAAAGTTCATTCTTGTGACAGATTTCAAACTTAGGACTTTTCTATAGACACGTTCATCTATTTATGACATCTATGTGATGGTACTGGTAGACCTCAAGTACCTTTCTGTAAGAACACATTGTTTTAGCAAGTGAATATTGGAAACCCCGGGAATCTGGTTAACTCTGAATAGATTTAAGGTCATTAGGGCATCAGGAGATGTCCTGAAAGGATAGTGTCAGCGTTTGTCACCACATACTTCTAATAGTTTTAAAACGTGTGATTTTATGAATGATCAAACGCCGAACATGTAATTTCATTTAGCAACATCACTTGAGAATGAATAGCTCTCTTTTAATCATCATTATGCAACCGCCTGAATAAAATGTCCCCATTGCTTAATATTTGCGTAAATCGATAATTTTTAAATCTCCGCTAGTTAGTCATTCTACGAACAGTAGTAGACGTGTGACCTTCCTTGTAGCTTTGTTTTAATTCTTTGAAAAAGTTCAAGTCCCATTCACAGCTTCCACAGCCTACGATACCTGCCAGCTGATCTAGTAAACATTATAGCGCTGGCCTCTCTGCTATATATATATACATAAATGTAAATTCATATGTATGTATGTATATATAAACACATAACAAGCACGTGTTAGCTTTAAACTTCGGATCGGATTTTCAAGGACCGAGTTGTTTGCGTGGCTTTTAGCAGAAATTTTTATATAACTATACGTATACTACCAATACAAGACGTAGAGTTTAATTTAATAAATATTTTATTGAAAAACGTGAATATTTCACATTCTTTAAGAGTTTGTGGACACAGAACAGAGACGTGAGTATTGTAACACAAATTATTAATAATTAGATATGTTATACGGCCTGCTGTAATTAATATAACAGCTGTTGTTTGAGGATACGAATCAAGCTTAAAATAGTATGTTTTGAGCTGAGGTGAGCTAAAAGATATCATTTTTTGAATACTGATATAGTTGTTTTTATTATATTAAAAGATTGATTAATTTTTCAAATGTTTATTTTAAAATATATTTTATTTATTTTTTGATTGACTCGAACTTGAGAATTCAAAAGTAAATTATTATTAGTTATAAGTTAAATAAAACATACTCGCGTGATTGTTTTTAAGGCTGGCAGCTGTGAGTCTTGAAAGAACCCACTATCATAATTTGTTCAGCAGGGGCGTCAATTGGGTGGGGGCAAGGGGAAAATTGTCCCTCTCCAAGGATTTTTTAAAGGAAAAAACAGAAGTGCATAGGCTTTTAAAAAACTTTTGGAAATAGTACATTTGAGTACCCCCTTCCCAGTTATCAGCCATTTTTCGAGTAAAAAGTGCATAGGGATTAGAAAAATGTTGGAAAACGTATCTCTGATTAACCATCCCCCCAACCCACCAGGTCATCAGCTATTTTTGGAGTGAAAAGTGCATAGGGTTTTAGAAAATATTTGAGAAAAGTATACCTCTGAGTATCCATTTTCTGGTCATCAGCTATTTTTGGAAATATTTGTAAAGTTCAGGTCTTTAAAAAACTTGGCCCCAAGATTTTCACTAAATGACGCACTTGTTCTTCAGTACCAGTGTCTGCGACTTTAACTAGATCAAGCGATACGTAAATTTTAAACAAAAAATACGTTTTTAAAGTTTGTTCGTGTTAGCTGTTAGTCTTCTAGGTCTAACAGGATCAAGTACCTACCAAGAAATCAAAAATACTTAGGTTAACTTCAACGTTGTATCAACTGATTATTTTCTTTAATCTATAACCACAAAGGAAAATATATGAAGCCGGTACCTATACGTGGTGCAAATGGCACCATAAGCGTAAAGACTCATGGCCAGTTTCCTTTAACAAAATCTTGCCCCTCTCGGAAAAATTTCTTTTTGGAGACATTTTTCGAAGTACAACCCCGATCTTGGGCCCTATCTTAAGTCTGCTTTTGTTCCCCGGGAAATTGGTAACTGTGCGCCTTTGGGTTGCCTGCATCTAGCGTATAAAATGGCTGATCAATTTTTTTCGTTGTGAGTTATGATCATCTCTAACTTTGACATTTCCTCTCTCTCTTTCTTTCTCTCTTTCACTCACACACACACACGCACACACACAGATACACGAACACACGTGCACCATGCACGTAGGCACAATTTTTCTATCTCTCTTTTTCTCTCCTCTCTCCTTCTCGCAAAAGATCGTTGCAATCAAGCCAGGCCAAACATAAGATCACATTTATTAAACAAAACAGTCAGAACTCTTCTTGACCTAGTCTTTGACGGTTTCTATTACTTTCTATATCTTCAGGTAAGCCGCGGGTTCACAAAGGAAATGAAAGTGAAAGATTCTGCAAAGGGGAGAATACCGTAATAAATCACTTCAGCTCCATGACGTCATTTAGGGAGGGCAGGGGTGGTTGCCCTGTCCTGACTTTGAAGTAAGCCCCTCTGACGTTGAAGTTTGTCTCCCTGGTTTTTAAGTGGGTCTCTCTTTGACGCTGAAATGGGCCCCCTGGACGTTGAAACGGGCCCTCCTAAACTGTAGAAGATTTTGGATTTAAAAAAAAATGCCCACGGCTACTCCCTCAGTCATAAGCTTTTTTTAAGAGAAAAAATATGAGTCTTCCAAAAAAATGGAAAAGTGCCTTCAACTACTCCTCAAGCAATGGGAGGACAATTTTTAAGATTGCGAGAATAAAATGTTCAAACGGGTGAGCTCTTTCTCAGCATCTTGCCTACCTGACCATGGTTTTGTTGAAATGACGTCACTTTTGCTTCCAAAATAGCTGATGATCGGGGAGTTAAAAATATTTTTTCTCTTTTTTTTGGCTAAATTTTTTTCTCAAATTACTTTCCCCAAAATTTAAAGTACCAATTCAATGACCCAAACACTTTTATTATAGTTTATCATAAGAGTTATTGATGCAAACCGGTTAGTCTTAGCAGAGCCATTCATGGCCGTAATTTTTTTATTATTAAACTGAAATACATTTTTTATATGACTCATAGGCGTAGGAGGGGATAGGGGTGACTCGTGTCCCCGGGCGTCTGTTAGTATTTGTATAAGGCTGAATGTTATTATATTTTATTTCACTTTTAGTTCCTTTTCTATTTTTGTGGCGATACGTTGGGCTGCTACAAACGGTTTTTGACGATGATATTTTTGTTCTACTTTATATTAAAAAGCTGTTTAAATCATTTAACTTGTATTTTAAATATCTTTCCAGCGATATATTACATGCGATGAAGCTTTGATTAGAAACAGCTGAACTAATTTATTACGCCATTCACCGATAAACTTCTTAACTATAACTACAAGTAGGTCTATATGCAGAAAGAATATTTTCAAGGTAAAAATGAAACGTTTGGTCTAGAAAATAAAAGAATGAGTAAAAAAAGGTAGACAAAGAATGAGCTGGATGAAGGAGCGAGCAAACTAGGTAGGTAGGGAACGAATATGTTGATTTATACTTTATACTAATTACTAATTATTAATTACTAATTAATATACATCAAAGTTCGCTCAGTTTTTTATGGTTTTTAAGATTGCATTGAAAATCTGAGAACAATAAGAACGGAAATGATTAATATGCCTAGCGATACTCAAATCAGATTTATGAAGAAAAGTGAACAAGCGATTAAATTAAATATTTTTGGAAATGATTTTCAACATTTCCAAGCATCCTGGTAACTGCTAGCCATTGAATGCTATAGAATTGGATTCTCAAATTCTCAGTACAATTAAGTAGCTAAATAATCCAATCACGCGTTTATCGCATTACGAATTTTATAAACTCGCGGTGAATAAGGGAGTACAAGATGAGATAGAGTCGCGTTGCACATTGCATACAAGATCAAACGGTTTAATTGTTTGTTTTATTTGAATTAAAATGCTTAAACGTCGTACATGTAAACAAAAACAAACGTATATCTGTCAAACTTTATAACATTTTAAGTATCCTAACTGTTGGTTGAGTTGTATTGTTTCAGCGTTTGGTACCATTGTGTAAGATGCAATACTTATAACACGTTAAATTGTTAATAAACAGTTGCTGCTACTGCATTGTGCCGTTCTTTGGTTTGAAAACAAACGATTAATGGATTGTATATTTTATTTACATATCTTATAAATATTAGTTGATTTATTATGATAATTAATAATAATAATTAGGTGTTTACAGTGCGTCCTTCTTCAAACAAAATGTCACAAAAGCGCATTGCAGTCGGTCGAAAACAATTCAGTTTTGTGTGGTTTTATGCGAGCAGATAAAAAGTAAGCGTTGGAGCTTTGGTTGAGCTGCTACAAACTGCAAGACTGGTAACCGGAAATCCAGGCATGCCGATCGACGCAGTTGGTGTTTATGGGATACGCGGATCTCCAGCATGGATTTCTAGAATTCCTTGATCTCCAGGTACGACCGATAGGAGGCGGCACCGACTTCTGAGCGACGAGATCGCCACACACAAACAGTGCATGGAAATACACCACAGCCGTGCTACTAAGACTCTTTTATTCCGTTGAGATCAGTTTGAACCGAACTCTCTTAGGAAAGCGAAGCTGCACCCGCATCAGATTCTAAACACCGACTCTGGTCAGCTCGTCAAAATAACTGCAGCACACGAGACGAACTGCTCCCTGCATAAAGAATTGACAACTCTTGACTTGGTGGCAATGGTCAATTTGGCGTTGTGCCAGTGCTCTGATAAGCGAGTGAGCTAAGTCCGCGGACTACGTGTACCAGCTTGGACTATGAAACCTGCGAATAATGATCGTCAATCGACAGTCCGTTAGCGTCAGAATATATATATAGTGCTGACATGGATAATGTTGTCTGAGTAGAAAACAAACAACGTCTTGTCAATTAGGTTGCTGAGGTTTTCATAAAGAGAGTCCAGCATACGTCTCTTCACTGTTCAGTTATTACCGGGGAGAGGAACAGGATGTAGCAGAGTAACGACACATGCGCTTCCTTTGTGACAGCAGCTGTTGAGAAACTTTTGTTCGATTCTGTCATTGAAACATGAAACAATCATTTTTGACCACTTTAAAATGAATGGCTGTTGGCTGGCTGCAGCAATTAAAACGGTGGCTAATATAAAGGTCTTGTCGTTTCATGTGCTTTGATCGTGAATTCCGATGAAACTAAACGAACGTTTCAAGTTGCCGAGTGTATTGTTATTATTAATTTAGCTTTATATAATATCAATTTAGCTTTGTTTAATATCAATTTAGCTTTCTATAATATCAATTTAGCTTTGTTTAATATCAATTTAGCTTTCTATAATATCAATTTAACTTTCTATAATATCAATTTAGCTTTCTATAATTACAAATTTTTATTTAGGTTACAATCTCTGTTTGAGTGTGTGTCTTTCTCTGTACGCAAATCTTGCAAATAAAATTTAACCAGCTTTTTGACTAGCTAGGAAGCTGAAACTTTCAGCATAACTTTATATTGGATGACAATACATGATTCAATTAAAGAAACTTAATTTGAATATCTTTCGTATTTCTCAATCGAGTGTATTTGAAATAAAAGTTTGTGTTGAAAAATGCTTTACTTGTATCATTAGCTTTGTAAAGTATCAATATAGCTTTGTATAATATCAATTTAGCTTCACATATTGTTTATAATTCTGACTTTACATAATGTTTATAACCTTAGTATCATATTGTTTGTCATATTAGCTCCAAGTATTGTTTATTAGACTCAGTTGGGTTTATTTATACAAAGTTTATCAAGCAATTTATCAAACAGGAGTCTTCAGGATAGGCTGAACCATCATCCATCGTCTGTTGTATTTTGCCTCTCTCAAACCATCGTTGCTTCACTGAAATGAAATTATCAGCTACACCGGCTGCCTCTCTCTTCGTCCTCATCTCTTGCGTGGCTAACCTGTGCTACTGTTCCAGCTCCAAAGACCCCTACAATTACGGAGTCATCATCGATGCCGGAAGCTCCGGAACACGGATATGGATTTACAGGTGGCTGGGGTACACGGCTAACAAAGTCCTGCCCGACTACGAGGTCGTAGCCACCAACAAGACATCGCCTGGACTGTCGGAACTGGCTGACGACAAAGAGAACATAACGGCATCAGTGACGAAGCTGCTGGCCCAGGCTAAAAAAGATGTACCTGAGAATAAGCAAAGCAGTACACCAATCTACCTGTTTGCCACGGCTGGTGAGCTGGTTTAGTTTGTTTTGACTTATTCGTTGGTGAGGGTGATATAAATATAGTCTTATTCTAATTATAAATTCTTTTTTTTAGCCAGTAGCGATAAACATCGTTTTTGCTAGTTGCAGTTGTATATTTAGAACTATGTTTATTTTAAAAATAAGAATTTACTAAACATTCGGCCGTTCTATGGCCCGTTTCCGTGGAACTCTCTTCTCCGGTTGTGCACTGGCAATTAGGCAATAGATGATCAGATGATCAGCTGATCGGCCACCCTGATAAGACGTCCGAGGTGGCTCAGCTTTCAGTGAGCTGAGATGGGAATGGGAGAAAGCACCCACATGTTTCCGCAATGTAATTTTATTGTTGGTACTGCAAATACATAGAAGCATTTTTTAGATTATTCAATTAAAAACGCCGTTAATTTGTTAATCTCAAAATTGTAGCCACTAATGTTTACTAGCCACGGCTATTAAGTTAAAACTGCGAATAACCAAACAAATTTTCTATTCTAAAAATATACTCAACAAATTAATTGGATTTTAAATTAGATCTATGCAATTTTTTTCTGTCTGGAAACCCAATTCCCAGCAATATGGCGAAGATTTTGCTAAGCTGCAAGAGCACTTGATTTGTTTGCCTGTTGTCAAGTGGCTGGTTCGATTCCTGGTTAATTTATGGCTTCCATTTTTCTCTACGAACGAGTCATGTTGAAATGAATGGTTTTTGTAACTTTGTATAATTATATTGATGTTGTTATTTATCAAGATATATGACCAAGATATCGCTACTGCTACTAAAGCTGCACTGAATGTGGCAAAAATTACCTATTAATTAATTACCTGGATTCAGCCATGGGTTTTCTCTATAGCAGGCTTATCGAAATGGAAAATCAACTATTTAAAACGACTAGTTATTCACTGAACTAACTTAAGGCTTATATAAAATATTCAATAAAATATTCAATAAAAAGTGAGCGTGCAGCTATCAAACATTAGGAGGTCGATTTGCCGGTCCTTATCCAACTTATTGCACTTATTAGTTGGCGGGCTGGAGTGAGTCGAGCCATGTGCCCACGAAAGCCTTGTGCTTTCGGTGGCCTCCCTTCCTCAAAGCCAACATAAACACGTCACCAAACACTCAAACATACATACCGTCTAAATTGTCTAATTGACAGATACAGACGTTAATTAAACCACACACACACACATATCAAACATTAATGATGGTCGTGCGAATTAAAGGCAGACATTTTTTTCTATCAATCTTGTGTTCATTCAATTGTCATTAGAATTGTTTAGAACCATTGTTGACTGAACTGAATTGAGAAAAGGTATTTAAAAATTGTTTGAAAATCTGAAGGCGGATATGGTCAACGAATGAATGAGTGAGTGAGTGAGTGAGTGAGTGGGTGGGTGAGTGAGTGAGTGAGTGAGTGAGTGAGTGAGTGAGTGAGTGAGTGAGTGAGTGAGTGAGTGAGTGAGTGAGTGAGTGAGTGAGTGAGTGAGTGAGTGAGTGAGTGAGTGAGTGAGTGAGTGAGTGAGTGAGTGAGTGAGTGAGTGAGTGAGTGAGTGAGTGAGTGAGTGAGTGAGTGAGTGAGTGAGTGAGTGAGTGAGTGAGTGAGTGAGTGAGTGAGTGAGTGAGTGAGTGAGTGAGTGAGTGAGTGAGTGAGTGAACGAATGAACGAATAAATCAATTAATTGATATGTTATATCAAGATATCCATGGGGTAGCAAAGGGGTAATTACTAATTACGTAAAATAATGACATAATTATTGCATTGTTTTCGCAATACCGTGATTAATGAATTCTTGTGTTATAATCGGTGTATCATAACATAGAGTTCTTGATTATATAAGCGCTATT
>OZ022240.1:4558710-4576210 GCA_963978895.1 Erpobdella octoculata | reverse complement strand
AGTGACTGGGGGGGGGGTGGTTTAATGCGATTCTGGTCGTAATGTTTAAATTTAAATAATCCTCCAATTCTGCATAAGTCACACAACTTTCTTCTGAGATAGCATAATATTCGCAGTAATCTAAATTAAATAGATAAAATTAAATCATACTAGTAAGTAACGAGAAACCTATGTCTGGGCATATGGGTGATGCTATGCCTATGTGGGTGTCTGGGCATACTTTTATTAAAAAAAAAAATTGAGCGAGACAGAGAAAAAAAAGTTTGAAACTATTTTGAATCAAATCTTGATACGACATCTGCTTGTCGTCGCGAAAAGTTCATAAAAACTGTTTTTTTTATCGAATAAGATTTGAGAAAAAAACAAACTAAACTTTTTGTCGTATCTCTCTGAAACGATTCAAGATGTTTTTTAAACCATATCCTGATGTTCTTCATTTGTGTTTTTTATGTTTCTGAAATTTTCTTTTTTTTATTTTTTCTTTGCAAAATGTCAGTCAGTCTAGAGGGTTTATTTTAAATTATAATTATATATAATTGGATAATATTAAAAAAAGGAACTATTTTAATAGGCTCGTATTGCTATATGGGTGATTATGCAAGGAGGTCGTTCAGGGGGGCAGTAGAAGCAATGGCCCTTGATTTTAAAGTGGGTCTCTCCTGATGTTGAGGTGAGTCCCCTGACGTAGATGTGGGCTACTAGACCTCCCTGACGGTAAAATGGGTTCAACTGACTTTGAAGTGAGCCTTGTTCTAAAAACGTTTTGGAAAGAGTATAGCTACAATACCCATTCCCAGTCATTTCATTTCATCTCTACTGTCCTTTTCTTGGCAAGAAAAAGTGTTAAGTTTTTGGAAAAGTTTTGGGAGGAAATTACTAAGACTATCCCCTTCCCCGGTTATCAGCTATTTTGAGAGGAAAAGTTTAGCATTATAAGGAAAATGTTTGGAACATGTGGGTCCTTTCAACATGTTGCCCCCCCCCCCCCGAAAGTTTTGCGGAATGACATTCCTGCTTTTGTAGCAGCTGCTTAATTGATAAATGTACTCTCCTAATCAAGCTAATTAAGCCTCAATCAAAATTTTTAATTTGTTCTCATATGGGTGTTTCTAATTTCTGCGTCGCAATTTCAAGCGTGCAACAACTAGCAGTTGAACCATTCCTATTAATTAACCATAAGTGGTTTTCTGATTATATTTTATCAGCCTGCGTTATAATTACTGTTGTATGTCTGTCTGTTTGTGTGTGTGTGTGTGTGTTTGGTAGTTCTTGTGAAGCTGTTAGGCTTGTGTACTGTGCGACCTGGAGACAATTTTCAAGCAACACTCTAGCGAACTAATGAAAACTATCAGTAATAATTAAAGATTTGTGCAGAGTGACTAATTTAGTAATTCACTTTATTATCTTTCAGATAAAACGAGTCGAAATGCTTGTTTGTAAAGATTTTTTATTAAAATCAATATTTATTGTTCTTTTTAAGCTAGCGACTTTAAAACAAATAATTTTTCAAATAACATTAAGACTGTTAAAAATAAGTTGCATCAATCTAATTGATAGCTAGAGCTATTTTATTTATATGATCTTATTTTATTTTATTTAAACAGACCGCTCAAAAAAAACTATCGGTGTGCTGGAGCTCGGTGGGGCGTCGACCCAAATTGCATTCGAACCTAAAGGTAACATTTTAGCCGAGAAGTTCCCCGTCAACATAGCCGGACTCAAGTATGCCCTGTACTCCCACAGTTACCTTCATTTTGGTCAAGACTACGTGGACATCTGGATAAAAGATTATTTGATAAACAAACATCCCAATGACACCCAGTTGGATAACCCTTGTTGGTTGAAAGGTCAGATTATTGTAGACGTGCAATTTTCGTTCAGTTTTTGTCTATTTGTTTTTTGGTGACGATTTATACATTACCTTTCTTATGGATATGTATACTGGTTATTTGAAATTTGGATCCCAATGGTCATTCTTAAAATGACCTTGGGTAAGCTGTCCAACTTAACCTGTCCTACTTTTTCATCAAAAAATCATGAATGATTGGACGAAAATGGTCATGATTTCTATTTTTTACGATCAACTGCTTCTGTTCACGACAACAGCTGTAGGACAGGTTGTACAGTGCATCCCCGTTACACAAAAACAAAAATCTATATTTCCAGGGGACGTCCAGAGGTCATCTGATGTCTCCTTCAATGGTACAGGCGATCCGCACCAATGCTCCCACCTTCTTGGGATCCTGGTACACAAAGATAATCCGAGGTTCTGCTACCCGAAACCCTGCGCAATCGGCCGGGTGTATCAGCCGACCATACAACCGGACCAGGTCATTAAGTGCTTCTTTAAGCTGATTTTACATCAATAACAAGTTCTATCGTTGTCAAGCTGCTTTACAGTTAATGACGCCGCTGTGTTTTGATCATTTATTACTGTCTTGGTTTTGTTTGTCGCTAAAATAATTAGTCTAGGGTTGCTTTTTTAATTTATTGTGCTCTTGTAATTTTTATCACGTTTTTTGACACTTTCGATTTTAATGTTTCATTGTCTCTCTCTCCCTCGCTCTCTCTCTATGTCATGCCTGTCTAGGTCTTCTACGCCCTGAGCGTCTTCCCAATGATCTTCAAAGAGCTGGGCATTCTCGGCAACGACAGCATCGTCACACCTGGAGCAGTAACGAACGTGTCATACGAGTACTGCAGAAAGGTTGGCTTATATCATGTATATATGTATATATATATAAAGAAAAGTTTATAGGTTGAAAAGTTTATAGGTTGAAACGTTTATAGGTAGAAAAGTTTATAGGTAGGCCAGTATAGGCCCTTCCTGTCGATTTGCGCTAATCAAAATAAAAATATATTAGCCTAAGAGCTTTCTGAACGGTCACAAATCAAAGAACTGTCAGCGCTAGAAAGCGTAGAATTTGATTATCGCAATTTTAAAATGCACTTTAATTATTTTGAGTAAAATTTAATTTTAGTAGTTTAGTTTTACATACTGAATTATAATTAATAAATATAATTGAACCAAAATTAATTAAATTGACGTGGTTTTATTTATAACACCATTAGAAGGGCCGCATAACGACACTAAATATAATTACTCCCTATAATAGCGGCAGGGCCTATATACATATTCTATAATATGGTTTATTTTTGTACAGAAATTTTTTAACGTAATTTTTACGCCGTAAAAGTTTTATTTGATTCACAATGAGGCGCAAACTAACTGGTGGTGAATTCACTCATATTCGCCAGTTTAGCACAATTACTTCTTCTACTTTATTTGTACAGAACTCTTAAATTAGTAGATATTTTTAATATAAAAATTAACATAGATAGCTCAAAAACATATCTTTTCACATATTTAAGAATATACAGTAATTTTTTATTGCTGATTTCGGGTTTGTGGCGCCACCCACAAGCTTTCACAATGAAGGAAGCTCAAGAATTTAGGACATTATTTTTTTGCCCGACATTGCAGATATATACCATACCTGAATGTAGATACCATAGAACCATAGAACCATAGAACCATACTCACTGTCATATAAGCTAACAACGGTTTTTCAATAATCATTTGAATATTAGTAATTTTATTATTGTGTTATTTTATTATTACTAACTTTTATTTAGGTTACAATCTCTGTTTGTTTGTTTGTATGTATGTGTGTGTGTGTGGCTTTCTCTGTACACAAATCTTGCGAGTAAAATTTAACCAGCTTTTTGTCTAGCTAGGAAGCTGAAACTTTCAGCATAGCTTTATATTGGATGACAATGCATGATTCAATTAAAAAAAACAACTTAATTTGAAGATCTTTTGTATTTATAAATCGAGTGTATTTGAAATAGAAGTTTGTGTTGAAAAACTCATTTTTTCCTATACTTGTTTCTTGTAGAATTACCAAGACATGGTTGCGATAACGAGTCTAAAGCGAAGGAAGTTTATTTCCAAGCCCTGCATCATAGGGCTTTTTGTGGGTCTTCTTCTTACCAAGGGGTACGGCTTTCACGACAAATCGAGACAGATCATCGGCACAGACAAGATCGGTGGTACCACCGCAGGTAATGGATGATGGATGGATGGAAATTATAATAACAAGCATAACGATAACAATAATTATTACTATTATCATGTATTATTATTGTTATAATGATTGTAGAAAATAATAGCTTTTAGTTATCTGTTATATCCGAACTTTTTATACTACAATTTTGCATTTTTCTATGCGACGACGACATGAATATGTAATTAAGAAGATGGTTTAGCCGGTGGTTTTTAGCTGAAAGAATGCTGGGCTGGTTTGATTCTCCAGCTCTATAGGCAATACACTGTTTTTACTGGAATCTTCTGATTCTAGTTAAAACAGTGTATATTCGTTATTGCCAGGCCGTTGTTTTGTATTCCAAAAACATTCAAAAGGTTTGGAGAAAATTAACACTTTGATTTTACGGTTTGTCTTCTCTTGATATTAAAGATCGAAAAACGATTATTTTTATAAGCCAATTACTCGCTAGATGTCTTCCTGTTTATTCAGAAGTTGTTCCCTAGAGCGAGCGGTTTGAATAGATTAAAAGTCGTTGAATAAACAGTTATGATGCTGTAACAATAAAACACATTAAATTGTGGACATTTTTAAAGGTGATCTTATCTGGAAAGTTTGGAGACATTAATTGCTTTTTTGTTTTAGAAATAATGTGGTAATGCAAATTTTTCAAAACTTATCAACGGCGATTACAGCTTTAATAGCTTCTGAAAAACTACATTTTTGTTGCTATAATATTTCTGTGCAAGTTTCCTTTTAAGCCTAAAGACGTTAAACATGTCTGCACTAATAACAATCTAGAACAACTGTAACTAGCATGTGTACTATCTGCACTCTCTGTCTCAATGTTTTATGCATGATATTAATTTTTGCTCACACAGACTGGACACTGGGAGCTTTAATATACGAGCAGACAGGACATCCCTCGTGCCCCCAGACGTTCCCCTCCGTGGTCGGCGGAACTTCCAGTGCCTCCAAACCGGGCGCCATCTTTATTTCTGTCCTGCAACTTCCTCTTCGATGCCATTCGTTTCTGCCCTCGCTCCAGATGACGTTTTCTCCGACCGGAAGCCAGCCGGCCGTCGCCATGTTGATTTATCTAGTCCTCGGCGCCATCTTTAAACGGGTGCAAACGTGTTAAGTGTCTCGTTGTAGCTCCAGTGGCTGTGTCGGTCTTGATGACAATACTGGTGTTGTTGGAAATATTTGGAGTAATGGCGTTGGGCTATCTTACCAATTGCTGACTGGTCAGCATTAAGATAATTAAGGTTGTATTGGTTGTAAGGGTAAAGTGGTATTGATTATGCTGATTTAAGTGGTAATTATGATGATGAGGGTGGTGCTGGTGAAGTTGTTGCTGTTGTTGATGGTGTTGATGATAATGATGATGGCGATGATGATGGCTACAAGCAGACAACTAAAAAATCGTCAGTTTGGGGCTTTTGGCACTTTTGAATTTTATTTACACTTGAATGAAGCATTTTATTATTTTATAAAATATCCCTACTTGTATTTGTATTTGTAGTTTTTATCGGTTTAATTTTATGCAATATCTTCAAATGCATGTACATTTGCATATATATATATATATATATATATATATATATATATATATATATATATATATATATATATATATATATATATATATATATATATATATATATATATATATATATATATATATATATATATATATATATATATATATATATATATATATATATGTCAAACTGTTATTGTTTCTTGTACGAAAGTTTTTGTAATCCGCCAACGCAGTACAATGTAACACACAATGTTATACAACTCACGGCACTGCAATAGGAAACAAAATAACACTGCAATTTAATATAAATACTTCAAGGCTGTTATAAACTGCATGAAAGTTATGCAGATATTGCTGCACTTCTAGTCTATATATATATATATATATATATATATATATATATATATATATATATATATATATATATATATATATATATATATATATATAATATATATATAATACACACATATATATAATAAATATAATATACATATATATATATATATATATATATATATATATATATATATATATATATATATATATATATATATATATATATATATATACATATACATATACATATTTATATATAATTTTTGCGTATTTGTCCGTGTGCTTATTTTGATTTTAACAGCGTTTATTCTGGTCTTGTATCTCTGTCGAATTGAAATTCCAAGAAACCTTATTTAGTTTTCCTTGAGAATTTTGTTATTTCAAAAGTCGTTTAGAAATAGAAATTATAAAATATGAATGGCCTTTTTTCATTTAATAAATTTCGTTTGTCGTGAGCATTAGTGGACATGAGTCCATTTTTGGTGGCCCAACCCAATCCACCACTTACTCAACCAAACCCAACCCGACCCACCTAAAAAATTAGCATTTCTTACCCAACCCATACCGTAGATATTCGAGTATATCGCGAGGTTTTTATGCATAAAATTCAAAGCGATATTGAGGGGCCCCCCTCAGGGGGGGTCGAGATATATTCAAAACTATAAGGAAATTTAACATTTTTTATACAATATATGTAAATTATATGAAATTTTAACAAAAATTTTCAATCACTTAGATTTTTTAAAGAGATCAAATTTCGGCAATTTATATGCGGTAAATTTCAAAATATAAGCATGAGTATAATTAGCAGATCTAAAATTGCATTATTTACTCTGGTTTTCGGCATATTTTGGACATGATATAAGGAATAACTAAAATAAACACACAATGACGACGTTTAGGCTTTCTAATTTTTCCATAATTATGAAAATTTTAAACCTCGCGTTATATTTGCGTCTTATATTCGGGTATCTACGGTGGTTAAAATTTTATTTTCAAAGTTAAAAAAAGTTGACATATTTTTAACCCAAGCAAAGCATGTTTAAAAAATTGGACCCAAACCAACTCGATCCAACCAATGTCCACCTCTGGTCGTGAGTATCACGTGACGAATGAGTATCATAAGACGTTAACAATAATGAGGTTAATTGATTCATTGCTTAGCAATAATAATAATAATAACAAATGTAAAAATCATGCATTACAGCATTACAGGGGTACCCCCCACGAACGACCCCCCCATTTTCGATCCTCTCTTATTCCCGACCGTTTTTTCGCTGACGGATTGTTACATATCTTCATTTGGTATTCCCAATTTAAGACCCTTTCCTTTTTTACAACCGGATTTTTGTGACATTTTTAATTTAAAAAATACAGTTTAACTAACTGTGCATTTGGGTTGGGTTGAATATGCGGTGGGTTTGGTTAGGTCATCAAAAATGGACTCGTGTTCACCTCTGGGTCATCAGCTATCAGCTATTTTTAAAGGCAAAAGTGCATGAATTTTTAGATTTTTTTGGAAAAATGTACCTCACACTACCCCTCCCCCGATCATCAGCTATTTTTTAGAAACCAAAGTGCATAGAGTTCTAGAAAATTTTTGGAATATGTACATTCGACTTGCCTCCTCTGGTCATCTGCTATTTTAGCGGCAAAAGTGATGAATTTGGTAAAAGAATTTTGTTTCCGTTTAAAAAAGTTTAACCCTCCAAGAAATTGCAGAAATGACGCTCCTGATCCCCCGCAGGAATTTCTGGATCCGCCACAGCAGCTAAGAACTGTGTCTAGCCTTAAATCTGCTTCTCAGATGCTTAATAGTGCAATGTGGCTCAGTACAGTGTTTCATTCAGACCCCTTGACTTTGAAGAGATTTAAAAATTAGGGACAGGAGCGTCATTTCAATGGAGGTGGGGGGGGGGGAAACAAAATGTTTCAAAAACTCACACTTACCAAAATTTCTCCGCAATCTTATATACACTTTTTTTTTACAAAATAGCTGATGACCGGGGGTAGCCTTCCAAAATAGCTTATGACCAGGAGAGGGGGGGTAATTGTAGGTACTTTTTCAAAAAAGTTTTCGAAATACCTATACAATT
Organism: Erpobdella octoculata; assembly: GCA_963978895.1. NCBI lineage: Eukaryota > Metazoa > Annelida > Clitellata > Hirudinida > Erpobdellidae > Erpobdella > Erpobdella octoculata. The sequence continues at coordinate 4,568,183 of OZ022240.1, read as the reverse complement.
TCTAATAAAAATAGCTAATGACCGGTTGGATAATCGTGGGTACTTTTTCCAAAACCAATTTTAAAATTTTTAAGGAATTTGAAATTTTGGGGGTGAGGAAATTTCACCTCTAAGGAGATTCGATAAAACACTGGCTCAGTTACGTGATTATATTAAAACAAGTAAAAGTCGTTGCCTTCAATCATGATGTACACGACATTTAATAGACCATTTCGTCACGCATCTTCACAAGTGTGTGCCCCCCTCTCCCCATACTCGTGTGACGTCATTTATGGACGGTCCCTAAAGTAGTGTTAAGTGGCTATTTTCGCCAGCCCTAGAACTTATGTTATGCACAATAATTAATCAGTCTATCTTTTAAGTTGGGCTTTCTTTTATAGAAATTGCATTAGGACGAATGACAAGCCATTCATTATAATATTTAAGATTTTTAGAAAATCACTGACAGACTGGATAAAAAAAAGACATCAGGACTATCAGGAGAGAAAAAGCAGTCTCTGTTCAAAACCACTGGCTGGTTAACTTTATAGCCTATATCTTACAAAGCGATCGTTTAAAAATTTTAAACAAAATATATGCGATGTAGGTAAGATTATATGTTCTGTTTGATCTTAATCTTCGATGCGTGTTCTTAAAAATAAACCAAATCGTCAGGGTAGCGGTAATACCCGACTTTATTAGATATTAAATATTTATAATTAAATACACATCGACTGAGGTATCATAGAAGTAAACTAACTTAACAGGAGATGTCGTAATTATTCTTACCACTACAACTTGCATCATCTCAGCTGTGGTAAGCTGTAGCTACCACAACAACTTGCATCATCTCAGCTGTGGTAAGCTGTAGCTACCGCAACAACTTGCATCATCGAAGCTTTGGTAAGCTGTAGCCACTACAAGAACTTGCATCATCTAAGCTGTAATAGCAACTCAACTAATTCTGCACGACTGTCAACAGTTTCCAGATGCTGACCTTTTGATTCGAGTTCAAAGCAGGTCAGCATGGCGACGACACTGTACGACAATTAAGACCATCTTTTAAAAAAGAAGAAATACTGTATTTTGAAAACGTCGAGCAAGACATGTGTGTGTGTGTGTGTTTGTATGTATGTATTTGTGGTCACGTGTGTGCGTGTGTATTTGTGGTCACGTGTATGTATGTATGTATGTATGTATGTATGTATGTATTTGTGGTCACATTTGTGTTTGTATGTATGAACGTGTGTTCGTGTGTTATAGACACTAGCAGGTGCTTTGTAATGACCCCATCCATCTCAATGCTTTATTTGCGTTTTTTCTTCTTTTCTTACCATAATCAAAGGCTAATCATTCATCTCGCTGATGTACGAAAAACGGCTAGCCGTACTTTGACAAGTTCGCTCATCTCTTCAGTGGATACTTTCAGCGTAAATGTCTTGCTCGGAAGACATTAGCTGAAAGTTGACGCGCGCTATATAAATAGTTATGTTAATTGTTTAAATAAAAATATTATATTTAACTCAAAACACAACAAAAATGCTAAATATACATTTAAACGATGTTTACAGAAACAGTCAATGTGTTAAAAAAAAAGTTTTGATCGCGCGTTTAAAAAAAATATGTTCGAGGAAAACAGGAACGACCTGGAAATGCTTCCTTCTCCTCTCAACGGACGCGTGTCTCCGCCCCCTTCATCCGTTATTGGACGGAAGTCGACCCAATGGACTTCTCCTCGTCCGTCTGCAGTGTCACCAAGTCGCGAAGGCACAGTTGAAATCGCATTGGAATCATATAAGAAAAAATAAACTTCGTACATATTCAATTAATCTTAACTACAGTTGCAGCGAAGGACATTCACACATATATTAAGAGATAGCTACACGTGCGAAGACAAGTCGGGAAGGAGACAAGAAGGAACTAGCCTTTCCATCCGTCTAAGCGCAGTCACATACATAAACATCCCCGGCAGATCCGCCCAAGTGGAGTAAGAGGCCAGGAAGGAAAGTTAAAAGGAAGGAAGGAACAGCAATCAGAAGCACAAAAAGTCTTCCATCCATGCTGACGTTGTTGTTGTAGCGTGGTGGAGCAGTGTCAAGCGGCCTCCTATTAGGATATCAAACAGTAGTTTTGTAGCTCGGTTGTAATATTTTATGATAAAAAAAAAAATAGAAAGACAAATAGTTGCGCGCGATAATAGCAAACCGAGTCCGTTTGAATTATTTAAGGTAAGTTCGGGGAGCTGGAGACTGAACGGTTCCTGGAGGAAGCTGTCAGAAGTAAAGTCATCTGACGGAAGGAGATGGAATAAAGACGGTCTTGGAAATAAATTTCCTTCGCAATTTCTCAAAGTTTCCGCTCGAAACGTTCGAAGAGATCTCGGGTCAACACGAGACACGAGCTCAGCTGTGTTGCATATATGCAATACGTTCATGCACGTACCTGAACTTGATACACTCATACGTAGATATATGCATACACACATACAGGCATACGTACACATACATAGATACATATATATACAATCTCATTTGTAAACGGACACTATGCAAGTAAGATCGCTCATCAATGGATTTTTTGATTTTTTTTTCACTAGCAATATATTTTTGGATGACTAATAAACTGAAACATGTAGATTTTTTTATTTAAAAACACCCAGCTAAGCAGTTAGATAAAAACTTTCAATGAGTTTTATTAAAATAAATTAATAAATTAACAAACAAATGTTTTTACTAACCACGTAGCCAAGTAAAGCTTTGTGGCAAACCAGCATCACGCTGCCTGAAATCGATGCCGGTCACTTCTACTGCTCCTCTTTCCAGCAACCACCCTTCCAGTACCAGACCGTCAACCAGCAAAACAACGTTTCAGTCAAGAAAGAGCCGTGCACTGCCAGATTCAACTGGAAAACAGAAAGTTTAAAACAGGCTGACGATCAACAGAGTGATTCAATTTTGTCAAAGATTGGAAAAGAATTTTCCAAGACTCCCCAGTGTTTGGGGCAGCAGTTAGATCAGACAGCGACCAATCACCTTCTCTACTGCAATCAGTCTTCTAATGTGAGTTTATTATTTTGTTCTCTTTAAAAATTAGTTCATGACTGAACACAACAGTTTTCTTGATAAAAATATTTTTAACCTAAACTTTTAATAAGAGTAGGTCAATGTGTTTTGTTCAAGCAGGCAAACATTTGAGTTAATTTCATTTTTATAGATTTCTTAGAGTTGTTTTGTGTTTTTTTAATTAAATTCAGGTTAATATCATGTTCATTTCATTTTGTTTGTTATTTTGTCAAAAATAAGAAAAATTCAGAATTGAATTTTCTTTTAATCAAAACTGAAAATTGTAATTAGTTTCATTTAATATTTATTAGTTTTCTACAACTCGACTATTAGAAGACGGTACCACCACAAATAACGAAAAACCCTCCGGGAGCTTGGAAGAATTCGACCCCAGAAAAACACCACCGCCAAATTCAAACTTTCTTTCGAGCATGCCATCTATTGAAAGCAGAAAAAACACCGCTGCCCTACCCTTGAACAGCCCGACATTAGGTATTTACGCTCAGCTGAACAGGCAGCCAACGCAAGACAGAATCTCTCCTCCTAGGAACTCATCCCTTCTCATCCAGAACAGCAACAACGCATTCCAGCCATCAACCTTCTCGTTCACCCACAACTTCGCCTACCACCCTCATCCCTACAATCACTACCAGCGCCGCGGAAACGATTTCCACTCCAGCGGCAGTTCCAGAAAACTGAACTTTCCCTTCTGCGAATGGCCAGTTCTGGCTTACTCTTCGCTGCCGAGTCATCACTTTGCTTTCGAGGACAAAAACGCCTTCGTCGACGGACCAATCGAGCAGAGCAGAACGAAGAAGCGTCCAGCCTCTCCAGTCGGTGGCTTCTACTGTTCAACGTCTGTCATTTCTCTGGCGCCGTTTGCCAAGAGCGGCAGTAAGGATCACGGCAAGAAACCCGACAAGGAAACTGACCACGTGTCCACGACGTCTTTGAACTTGAAGAAACTTTCAGAGAAGGACTGCAACAAAATGGAAAAAGGTGAATACTACTTTTTACAATAAAATTTACTGATAGGCTTGTATCTTTCTTAAATAATTACTATTTATTTTTACTGATTAATCCACGTTTTATGTTAATACTAGCGGGGCACCCGGCGTTGCCCGGGGGTTTTGGGTTTTTAGAGGTTTTCTAATGTTTGTCTCTATCGCTCCCGTTTCCTTCTCCGCTTTCCCGTTCCCGTCGCGTTCCCGGCCGCTTTTCCGCTCCCGGTCGCTTTCCCGCTTTCGGTCGTTTTCCCTTTCTCGCTCTATCTTTCGCTCTCAGTTGGCTTCCCGTATCCGTTTTCGCTCATTTATGTATGTATTTGTATATATATATATATATATATATATATATATATATATATATATATATATATATATATATATATATATATATATATATATATATATATATATATATATATATGTATATTTTTTTTTTTTGAATACTTCGGCGCTATATGTTCTTTTAGGCAAACTCGATTGAAAAAAGTGGCGCACTTGGCTGAATCGATTTTATTTTTAATTTTTTCCAATACTCTAAATCGGTTTAAAAATAATTTATTCTCAAACACAAACTCCATAATCTTATAGGCTAATAGATCTATTTCGGCAATTTTTTGCCATCATCAGAGCCGTTTAACTTTTTAAAAATAAAATGCAGTGACTAAATGGTAAAAGATACAACTAATTGAAAGGAATTAAAATACAATTTAAATAAAATTTAAATTCATTATATACAAATGTAACAACATAAAAAATATTTAAATTAAAATAATTATAATAATAACAGTAATAACTAAATAATTAAGATCAGTTAGTAAAGCCTTTAACAACGGAATTACAGTCAACTTCAAGGACGTGACTGGAAGAAGAATCACATACATTATCTATAACCTTTGAAACATATATATATATATATATATATATATATATATGTATATAGTTCCCGCTCACTCACCCGCTCCGCTCCGCTCATTTTGTGACGGATTTCAAAATTTTTTCACTATATTTGATTCCCCTTGACTCTCAAGGTTGTGTGAAAATTTCATTACGATCGGATGAATGGTGTAGCAATGCATACAGGATATACATATATACATACATATATAATACAAACATTCATTTATATATATACAGAAATAACGTATTTTGAAACCCCAAGATGCTGAACTAAACTTTTTATTAGGCTGGCATTTAAGTTCCCGTCGTTTATTAAATTTTGGTGTTTTTTAGTTCTTGTCACTACCTTAAAGCTTTCGAAACTCATGCTTCACACTTCAGAATCATTCCCAGCAAGTAAATATGCATTTTTCTATCTGTGTGGGAGTACTCCATTATTTCTGCCAGCTCTTTTCTTGTTTGACATTGGTTTGATTGCTTTTCCTCAAACTAAACTCGAGGACTGAAACGGTTTGAGTTTTGAGAACTACGCCTCGATCATGCGATCCAATCCCGAACCTGAATAAAGGAGGAGGGAAAAATTATAGGGATCAAATTATGAAATTATGATCCACGACAGGAAGTATTCGGTCTTTCCTACATACTGTTACTAGCAGTGCCCGTAGCGGCTTCGCTCGCATGAAATTTGAGAATTTGAACCGTGCATCCATAGGTGTCGGCTCGGCCCGTCGACAACTTGGCCCAGCCCGTTTCAAAACCAAAATTCCTGGCCCGGCACGGTCCGTCTAATTTGGGCCCGGCCCGTTTTTACAGGCCTAGAAATTCTATATACTTGATGAAAAACTTCGGCCCGTCCCACCTTGACTTCAGGTTTGGCCCGTCTGAAGACCCTAAAATCACTAAAAAGTCTATATGCTTAGTGGCCTTAGTAAAAACCTCGGCCCGTACCACCTTGATTTAAGGTTTAGCTTGGCCCGTAAAAACCCCTAAAATAACGGCTTGGCCCAACCGGTAATAAACTGGACTCAGCTACTTCTAACCGGCACAAAACCTCAAAATACTAAGTTTTACATCTGTAATGCTTGCAGTTGTTGAGTAGCAGTTATTTAAAATCAAATAAACCTTATTTTGACCCCACATTTGAAGTCATGGAAACCAAAGTTTTAAAAAATGGTGAAACACGTATATCTTTTATTTTTGAGTAGATACTAAGTATTAATTTTTACATCTGTAGCAATTACAGTTGTTGAGTAACAGTTACTGTCAGTTACTTTAAAAACCAAATAACCCTATTTTCCACCCCACATTTGAAGTCCTGGAAACCAAATTTTCAAAAAATGGTGAAACACGTATATCTTTATTTTTAGAATAGAAACTAAATACTAATTTTTACATCTGTGGTATTTACAGTTTTTGAGTAGCAGTTACTTTAAAAAACAGATAACCCTATTTTCCACCCCACATTTGAAGTCCTGGAAACCAAATTTTCAAAAAATGCTAAAACACGTATTTCATTATTTTTAGAGTAGAAACTAAATACTAATTTTTACTCCTGTAGCTTTCACAGTTTTTGAGTAGCAGCTACTTTAAAAACCAAATAACCCAATTTTCCAACCCACATTTGAGGTCCGGGAAACCGAATTTCAAAAAATGGTGAAACACGTATCTTTTTATTTTTTAAGAAAAATCCATATACCAAATTTCAAAATCTCCTCATTTTTGGTTTTCGAGATATACATTGTTTTAGAAAAAAGTTTGTTTTCCAGTTTCTTCCCCTCAGGAGCAAAAGTTTCAAAAATCCTTTCTTAGTGGACGCTTACGCAATAAAAGTAATATAAGTTCCAAATTTCAAGTTCCTAGGATAAGGCGTTTGAGCTCGGCGTTGATTATTAGTTAGTCAGTCAGTCAGTCAGTCAGTCAGTCAGTCAGTCAGTCAGTAAGGACATGTTCTTTTATATATATATATATATATATATATATATATATATATATATATATATATATATATATATATATATGTTTATATATATAGATATCGGTCTTAAAGCATCTGGTGTAAAAGACTATAAACTATTATAAAAAAAATAAGTTTTTGATGTTAAAACTTCTATTTTTGAATTTTTGAACTCGGCATACCTACCAATCAGGAGCGCTTCCCATACACAGAACAAGTATTGCAGGCAGCATTTGCGGCCTAAAAACCTTGATAGCAAAAAACAGAAAAAAAAGAGGTGTCAAAATGTTCATTTTTTTCAACTTGACATTCTATTTCAATTTTCTAATAATAATAAAATTAATTAACTAGAACAAATAAAAATCAATTATCTGCTTATTGATAAAATTAAAAAAACCCTCGGAAACTTAGTTCCCTACCAGCCTCATGTAGCTTCAACTCGTCCGTCTGATGAGAAACTCGCCAAATAAGCTAAATGGGCTGATGAGACCGATTACGCAAAGAGGGGACCGGTGAGTTAATGGCGGACATCAAAAAGATGCCGACCGGTCGATAAAAATAGGAGTAAGCAGGATCAACCCCTCGTGTGTCGCCAACCACCAGGCGTGGGTTTATTATTTCAGGTTGTTCTTATATTAGAATATTCTTGTATTCTAATATTTTTGCTAATGTAGGTAAAGCTTACGCACATGTTTAAGTTATTATAGAAAATGAGTTGAATAATACTAATAACTAATTAAAAATTAGGGGCATTGTTTATAATGTGAAATCTTTATAAGAGTAATTATTATAATGCATGTATTAGGTATATATTTATAACGTTCTATATAACTGCTAATCTTGTATCTGTTTGTTCATTTGATTTTTGACATATAAATTTGTTTGTACACCTATGCAATATGCAGCCCTTACAGTTCTGGTGCTCATTAGACTGTCTTAAAACAGTTTCACAAATGCAGGGATGTGAAGTAATAATTTCAAATTAATTTCGTAGAGTTTATGGTTCTTGGCACGCGTTTGATGCCTAGCAGTCTTTGTCGTCGGGAGTTACAGTACACTGGACTCGACAACTCCAGGCTCAACACTTCAGCACCAAACCGGTATATCACAACCTACCAGCAGTCATATTTTAACAAAAAAACGTCACAATATTTTAAATTACTTACAATTTACCACAAAATAAAGTTAAGATATCGTTGATTCGAAAAGGAATAAAGCCTTACCCCGTGCCGATTGAATGTTTGAACTACACACCACCCCCCCCCCCCTTAAGAAGTTCCATTCAATGTGTTCTTTCTTCATATATACATCATGTGCCTATTTTATATGTGTATATTAGCAACAAAGCACTGGACTGAGTGAACCTTTCTGGCTTTTTCCATTGTGCAATAACCCATTAGTGGCGGCAAAGGCGTTAAAGTAAGAACCCATGAAAGATTCGTTAAATAATAGTTGCAATATCTTTTTCTTATAAGAAAATTAATATATTTTTTAATTTTGAAATATAACAAGTAAGTCGTAAAATCCAGTTTCGTTTCACAAATCCCTTATATTTCAGAATTTGCCGGTTTTCGTTTGTTGCAAAAATGTTTTTTTATAATGACATTTTTTGGAATTTATATATGGTAACATCTATATAATTATTATTTTTGAATAAAAAATTTCTTTTCTCCAAAATTGTTTAAATTTTAATAATTTGCATTGTCATGCACACCTATATTTAAAATTTCAGCTCAATTGGATGGCGGAAAGTTAGTTAATTTTCACTTTTAAGTTTTGCAAACATTCAAGCAAGCAATCAAGCAAGTAAGCAAGCAAGTCCGGCAGTGAAGTTAATATAAGGGATTTAAAAAGTGGATAATTTGAATGCGTTATCAATTTGATGTCAACATAAAACGATCCGTCCATAAAGTATCGTCACAGTTTAATCAAAGAATAGTTGAAGTTTACGAATGCTGCCATGCTGTATGACCTATTATTTAAAAATAAATAAATTTGCGTCTAAAAAAAAATAATATTTAATATAAGGTCGACTTCAAAAGTTTTATTTTCGTAAAGTGAAACGTGCATTATTGAAAATTCATTTAGTGAAAACACAGTGCAAGCGGGGAAGAATGCCGAAATTGACTTTTTGGTATCAAACGCCGGTCAGCAGCGCAGGTGCGTGTAATTACGTCATCAATCACGTGCTCTCATTCTTTTGATCTTATTGGCTGCACGGTCATTACGTCACGACTTTTTTTTAGAGATGAACGCCTGCACTGCGGGTGTTTGGTTGTCATGACAGTAATGATGATGATGATGATGATTGTGATGATTTATTTGTTAAAATAATAATTAGCCTCGTTAATTGTAAGTAACTTAATTAATTATAAAATATTTAGTATGTAGGTACAATGATGATGTAATAATTATGGAGTTAGTAAAGAACATTCAGAACATAAACCAAGAACTAAATTATAGCAAAGGGCCGGACTATAGTTGGTTAGTGGTCACAAAATTATAAAATATGTTTTAAGTGCAAATGGAAAAGACCTTTAGCTTTTTTATGTAGCAAGACTCTTATTATTTTGC
>OZ022240.1:4551210-4553710 GCA_963978895.1 Erpobdella octoculata | reverse complement strand
GATTGGAGATTCAATTAAAATAAGTGAGAAAAATAGAAAAAAAATGAAAAAACAAAAGAGAGAAAAAGAAAGGGAGAAAAAGTGAAAAAGACAGAAAGAAAGAAAGAAAAAAATACATAATATATAAACATACAAATAAAACAGCAAAATATAAAATAATGAAGCTAACACATATTATATTCAAGTAAGACAAGCTGAATTTAAAAATTACATACAAACTACGAGTATGTAACATCATTCGAAAATCTTCACTCTATCAATCTGTATTGTTACAAAGAGTGCCATTCCGCCCGCAAGGAATTGGGAAACTTTTGAATGGTAGAATGCCTATAATGCATCAGACTGGTTCCTTGTGACAATGAGTCGCTTGTCTGTCAGATTTCTATTATTTCTTATTGTGTGAGCTTAAAAACACTCCTACAAAATTGAAATATAACACATCTACACATTACTACACATCTCTCTTTTCTTTCTCTCTTCTCTCTCTCACTTACTTTCATTCTCTCTTTTTCTTCTTCAAAAACACTTTTAGTGCAAATATTTTTTGGCACTTTGTAGATTTTTTCGTCAAATCTTTTTAAAATTTTCATTATTTTTTCCGATGTAAACTTTTATAACTTGCAATCCATTTCTTCCACACCCACCCTCCCATACATTATTAACCCACATCACATGGGTAGAATTGATACTAATCATTTACCATAATTTCTCCTGCAGAATTTCCCCACTGCCCCCCTCAGTTGAGACCATGCAAGGGAATGTTCGATCCAGTTCCGTGGAGGAATCAAACCAGCATAGGTGGGTATCATTTTAAGAATAGAAATTCAGTTCATTTAATAATAATATCAATTCATTTTAATTTTTCATAATCTGTTTAAAAGAAAAAAAATTATTTATGTACTAATAAATAATAATAGTTTATCAGTTTTTAATAGATCTTTTTATTTGTAAGATGATTAAATGAAACTTATTTTAAAACATGCCAACAAAAATGTGTTATCAAACGTCGTTGGACTTTAAAAAAAGATAATAAAAAGATAAAAAAAAGATTGAGAATAGAATCACACCAAACTTTCCTTCCTTGACTGAAATTCTCAGAATTGAATTTCTTCTAATCAGTCATCAATGGGAGATGTCCTCGTCGCTCGACCGGACAATAAGTTGAAAAAAAACACCGCGGTCAATTTTATTTATTTTAATTTTATTTTGTTTTATTTTATTTTATTTTGTTTTCACCAAGAAGTTAAAATTAGAATCAAAACTGCCTGGCTAAATGACAATATCAGAGTGTAATAGTTATATGACATGTGATATGCAAACCTAATTGTAATCTTAGATGTAATATGCAATGTTATTTTAGTCTTATATGTAATATGCAATGTCATTTAATTTTATATATGATATGCAATGTCATTTTAGTCTTACATGTAATATGCAATGCCAATGTAGTTTTAAATTTAATATGCCATGTCATTCTCAATTTTATATATAGCATGCAATGTCATTCTAAATCTAGTATGTAATGTACAACTTAAGGTGAAGTTTTGTTTTTATTAAATGTAATTTCATTCTCAGACTGTTTTACAAGCTATTTACATGCAATGTCATAACTTGTCTCACATGTAACATAAAATATATATTTTCATATATTTTCATCATCTTACATGCAATATGCAGCTTAATGCGCATATACATGCATAGCAATGCATACACACATGCAAAAGACGAGCAAAAAAAAGGCTGAAAGGAAGTGGTTGGTGCTTAAGCCGTTCCAGTATTTTCTGTCGTCCGTCCGGCTCTGATTGCGTTAGACCGATGATAACGAGGGCATTAGGAAGCTGGTCTTGTGGCGTTTATTTGATTGCCCCATTCCATCCATTCCATTCAGAGGTCCTCGCTTCTTGACCGTATGACCGCATGTCTGCAGGTTGTTGTTGTGGTTAGGCTGTCTCCTTGTGTGTGTGCTGTTGTTGTTGGGCTGTCTCTTTGTGTGTGTATGTGTTGTTGTTGGGCTCTCTCTTTGTGTGTGTGTATGTGTTGTTGTTAGGCTGTCTCTTTGTGTGTGTGTATGTGTTGTTGTTGGGCTGTCTCTTTGTGTGTGTATGTGTTGTTGTTGGGCTGTCTCTTTGTGTGTGTGTATGTGTTGTTGTTAGGCTGTCTCCTTGTCTGTGTGTATGTGTGATGTTTTTGGGCTGTCTGCGTGTGTGTGTGTGTGTGTTTGTGTATGTGTTGTTGTTAGGCTGTCTCCGCGTGTGTATGTGTTGTTGTATTTCTGTTTTTTTGCCAACTCGTGATTTAGGAAATTATTGAAGTTGGAACGTTTGTATGATATATTATTTTGAAATATACCTTTATATATAAAAGTCAAACTGTGTGTGTTTGTTGTCTTGTCACATCCGAACTGCTGGAGATATTTGAGCGAAATTTTGCTTGAGGTTAGTCTTCATCAAGGAAAAGGTTTTAAACCATTAAAAATCGGTTCATTATTTTACGTTTTATG
>OZ022240.1:4541210-4546210 GCA_963978895.1 Erpobdella octoculata | reverse complement strand
GGCTTATTTAAAATCAATTTTTTAGACATCTTTCAGAATGCATTGTTAAATAAAATATAAATTGAATATAGCCTAATCTGATTTTTAGAATTTATCATTATTATAACTTAAATTTAATTGCAGTCATTTACGTCATTTAACAAAACTAGTATAAAATATTATTCAATATCAAAAACCCTCCTCTTTGGCCACCTGGCGATTGTTATTAAATATATTCAGCTGCACGACACCTGGCGAAAGAATTGGAAAAGGTTAGTTAAATTGCAATGATGCTGAGGTTCTGGGCAGATTCTATATAGCCTCAAAAATTTGATTTTAGTTGCAATTTATTGTTGGTAAAGTTTATAATGTTTGTAACGTTTGTAATGTCTGTAATGTTTGTAATATTTGCATTGTTTGTAATATTTGTATTGTTTGTAATGTTATTAGTATTTTGTAATGTTTGCAGGTAACGCTTGCAATAGTTGTAAGTTGTAAAGTTTCCCAAAAGTTCGTGTAATAAAATTTAACAATTTTTAAAACGTAGAATGCATTTGAAGGCAAGGTGAATATTAATTTAGCCGAACTTACAATCAGTTCATTAAATAATAAAATTTGTAGCTGTAAAGTGGCAAACCGGCAAGTTTTGTTTTTAAACCGGACATCTTTTTTTGTTTTTAATAAAATTTATTTTGAAAAGAACTTCTTATCCAGGCGTAGGAGACGGGGGCAGCAGGGGGGATTAATTTTTTGGTGTCGCTAATTTTCGGGGAAGCAGAAGCTTTTATTAAATGTTTTACAGCCCACCAAAATTTGCATATAATTATTTGGCCATTATGTTGGTTTAGTAAAACTTGAAGTATATTGCATTTACACAATATTAAAAAAATTTCATCAAATTGATTATGTGCAATTTGTGCTTGTAAATAGTACAATTATTGATATAACGTAAGTATCGCAGTCATTTATAAAAAAATGGTGATGTAATAATTGAAGATTGCTTGTATTTTTCGGGCAAAAGTCAGTTTCGCCCTCCTCCCACTGCACGTCTGTGAGCATAACTTTATAACATTGTCTTGTCAGTGCCAAATCACATATAGTTTTTTGCTGGTCACAAGTGGAGAATATTTGTCAGAAAAGACTCGGAGATGTTCAATAAATTAATAAATAAATAAATCAATTCTATTCCTAATATTTTATGATAGGGAAGTTGAACTTAGGCCATGAAAATAGTCATCATCGGTCATGGTCATGATCATCGCCTTTTTCATCTTCACGTCATCGTCGTCGTCATCGTCATCGTCGTCGTCGTCGTCGTCATCATCATCATCATCATCATCATCATCATCATCATCATCATCATCATCATCATCATCATCATCATCATCATCATCATCATCATCATCATCATCATCATCATCATCATCATCTCCACCACCATTTTCATTATATTACACCACGACCACCCAGACGAGACAACTCGATCAGATATCGATGCGATGTCACCACCTCGTTAATATTCAAATCTCGTCGCGCCTGATTGCACAACAAAGACGTACAGACGAATCTTCCAACAATGCCACCTCGTTACAAGCGCTGACCGAAGAAGCTCCACTTCCTGTCACCCTTTTTCTGACATGCGCAACATGTCGGTCTGTCCGTCGAAGTACATCAATCAGTCCTTGACCTTGAAGAGTTTTTTTACATGCCGTAGCCGGTGCTAAATGAGTGTTGTTGATTTGAATGTTTTGTGTTCTTTTCGTTGTTCAGTGTTGTCGTCGAGTTTTGTTGCTGCCATGGCACCTGAGCCAGTCCGGAGAGGCTCTCAGTCACGGCCGACTGTTTACTTCCGGTGACGTTCTGAGTTGTACTTCCGTTCGTGGAAATGAGCGGAACGGAAGCGACTCCTCCAGAATGTTTATAGTCGTTCGCTTGTTTATCGATTGATCGCTTGCTTGTTTACTCGCACTCGACTAAGATGACCAACTTATCCTCAAATCAAACAACCATTTTTATTCCCCTCTCTCTCTCTCTCTCTCACTCTCTCTCTCTCTCTCTCTCTCTCTCTCTCTCTCTCTCTCTCTCTCTCTCTCTCTTTCTCTCTCTCTCCTTCTCTCTCTCTTTCTCTTACTCTTCCCTGGTCATATTACTATTCCATTACTGGTATACGGAATAAGTGACAGTTTTTATTTTAATTCCACTTTTATAAAGTTATTTATTTACATCAGCAATACATTATAAATATTTTCATTTTAATTACTTGAATTGTCACCGGCAACGAGTTGAAAATTCAATTTTTCAGCGCGTTTGGATGACGGGAAGTGACAAGGAATTCTATCGTTATAATATCTAGATTGCGGGTCAATCAGCACACCCCCTCCTCCTCCAAAGGTCGGACCGGAACCCCAGCCACGAGCACGGCTCCGATATTGAAGTTGATAAGAAGTTTTAAAATAATTAAAAATTTCAAAAGTTTTTCACGAGAAATTATTATATGCACGTGAGCATGCACGCACAAGCGCACACGCGCACGTGCTATTTTGCCGCGCAAATGAGCTGGTCACAATTTGGACCAATCGAAGTTGCGGAATGCAGGAAGTTCGCGACTGTGACGTCATACGTACGCTGTAAAAGCCCAATTTTCTATTTTTAGCACAAAAACAAGTTTTTAATTTCGAGCATGCCAACACAAACAAACAAGCAAGCAAACAAGCAAACCTCACAGCAACAGACTTGAAGATACGCACAGCCCAGGTAGAAATATTTCTATCTATCTCTTTTTAGCGGCTATCGTAAATTAGTCAGCCATGACAGATACGCCGATGACGTCATAATTAGTTCGGGACGACGTGGATGGAAAGGTGAAGGTCGCATTCGTGAACCAGGGGGTGTCACGCTCGTGGTGGTCTGCTATGAGACACGCCAATCATCGTTCGAGCTTTTTTGGCTTTTATTATTTTTTAGCTTTCCACTGACCCCAATCTCTGTCTCCCTTTTATCTTTCTTTCTTTCTTTCTTTCTTTCTTTCTTTCTCTCTCTCTCTCTTTCTCTCTTTCTCTCTCTCTCACTCATCGTGGCGTGTGTTGCACATTTAACGGGTGATTTAAAAGCATTCCTCCATTTGTTTGATTTTCCGAGGACATTCTGATCTATTTAAATTAAATTCCGCCTTCTTTTCCAACGATTCCTTCTTTATAAGTGCTGCAAAAGTTTTTTTAAACTGTTTTTATCGCATTTTTGGAAACTGTAGAGAGTTCCGGGATTTTTGCATTAGATTTGTGCCAAGTGATTTCGAAAGCGATTTGTTTTTCTCTCAGTGCGATTCGTTATAAATGCGATTAATAATAAATTTTAAATAACAGTAATGTTAGTCGATCAAATTATACAATTGATATTATTAAAATTAAAATCCTAAAAACGTCTATTTAAAAAGTTAATTGAGATTTAGTTTGCATTTAGCCCAATGTGAACAGCAATTAAGGTTCATATTAATTGTAAAATATCACTTTTAAAAATTATTTATTTACTTTTTTTACAAACTTTTATTTAAGTTACAATTTCTGTTTGTATGTGTGTCTTTCTCTGTACGCAAATCTTGCAAGTAAAATTTAACCAGTTTTTTGACTAGCTAGGAAGCTGAAACTTTCAGCATAGCTTTATATTGGATGACATTACATGATTCAATTAAAATAAAACTCAATTTGAACATCGTTCGTATTTCTAAATCGAGTGCATTTGAAATAAAAGTCGTTTTTTCCTTTACTTGTTTAGAGTCAATATTAAAGAGTCATTAATTGTTCAGTAAATACAAATATAAAGAATAATTTTTACATCATTTATAAAAACACCACTCTGTCGTTATTTAATTTAGTTTAATAATGACAGAAAGTGGCACAGTGTTGGCTTGCCATAAATTTACTGGTTGTTGCTAATGGGTTATGCAAGTTATTGTTTATGCGAGAGCTCTGCGTTGTTGCGTAACTTATATTACGGTTTAGGTGAGTCGTAATTCAAATTTCTATGATAATCTTAGTATTTCAAGGACTGTCAATTAAAAAAAGTTTGTGTTGGAAAACTCGTTTTAACACACTTTTACTTAACTTGTCTGTCTATCTGTCTGTCGTCAAATTTTGCAATCAATTTTAAACTAACTTCCTGATGAGCTAGAGACTTAAAAATTTAAACATACCTCCAAGCTGATTAACAATGCATTCTATCAAATTTACGGATCGATTTAACAAAATTTAATTAAATAATCAGTTATGATATTTTAGTCAAACTATTTATCGTCTCTGCTAATATGTTTGTTGTTTATGTAGTGAAAAAAATAAAAAAGTGTGTTTTTAAAAAAACTTTGATTTTGCTTCACTTGTTTCCTTTACTTGTTTAGTCGTATTATTTATAATTTAATAGTATTTATTATTATTTATAATTTAATAGTATTTATTATTATTTATAATTTAATAGTATTTATTATTATTTATAATTTAATAGTATTTCTTATTATTTCATATTAATATTATTTATAATTTAATAGTATACATGAAAGCTAAGCATTTTGATGACCTGTCCAAAAATGCGCTGAAGTCCCTTCGATATACTACGAGGACTTTTGTAATTTTTTTAAAGTTTAACTGACAGAAAGAAAACCATGAAAGCTTCATCGCCTGCAACACGACAAGGTCAAGGTCAGCAAAGGTACTTTCACGTCACGACAGCAAAAAGTAGAGAACGTCACAATGTTGCGGTCACAAGAAACTTCAAAGGAGGAGTAGAAGATGACGAAGATGAAGATGACGAAGATGTAGATGACGAAGATGAAGATGACGAAGATGAGGAAGAAGAAGAAGAGGAAGAAGAAGAAAAAGAAGAAGAAGAAAAAGATCAGCTTTATGGCACGTGTGGGAAAGGATCACAATCGATGATTTCTTTCGTATGATGCCATATCGTGTGCGGGACTCTGGAAACAACACTGCGACGCCTTCAATAACTTGCGTTAAATATCGTAGTTGTTGAGGGGA
>OZ022240.1:4531210-4536210 GCA_963978895.1 Erpobdella octoculata | reverse complement strand
ATGAATAAATAAATAAATAAATAAATAAATAAATAAATAAATAAATAAATAAATAAATAAATAAATAAATAAATAAATAAATAAATAAATAAATAAATAAATAAATAAATAAATGAATGAATGAATGAATGAATGAATGAATGAATGAATGAATGAATGAATGAATGAATGAATGAATGAATGAATGAATGAATGAATGAATGAATGAATGAATGAATGAATGAATGAATGAATGAATGAATGAATGAATGAATGAATGAATGAATGAATGAATGAATGAATGAATGAATGAATGAATGAATGAATGAATGAATGAATGAATGAATGAATGAATGAATGAATGAATGAATGAATGAATGAATGAATGAATGAATGAATGAATGAATGAATGAATGAATGAATGAATGAATGAATGAATGAATGAATGAATGAATGAATGAATGAATGAATGAATGAATGAATGAATGAATGAATGAATGAATGAATGAATGAATGAATGAATGAATGAATGAATGAATGAATGAATGAATGAATGAATGAATGAATGAATGAATGAATGAATGAATGAATGAATGAATGAATGAATGAATGAATGAATGAATGAATGAATGAATGAATGAATGAATGAATGAATGAATGAATGAATGAATGAATGAATGAATGAATGAATGAATGAATGAATGAATGAATGAATGAATGAATGAATGAATGAATGAATGAATGAATGAATGAATGAATGAATGAATGAATGAATGAATGAATGAATGAATGAATGAATGAATGAATGAATGAATGAATGAATGAATGAATGAATGAATGAATGAATGAATGAATGAATGAATGAATGAATGAATGAATGAATGAATGAATGAATGAATGAATGAATGAATGAATGAATGAATGAATGAATGAATGAATGAATGAATGAATGAATGAATGAATGAATGAATGAATGAATGAATGAATGAATGAATGAATGAATGAATGAATGAATGAATGAATGAATGAATGAATGAATGAATGAATGAATGAATGAATGAATGAATGAATGAATGAATGAATGAATGAATGAATGAATGAATGAATAAATAAATAAATAAATAAATAAATAAATAAATAAATAAATAAATAAATAAATAAATGAATAAATGAATAAATAGATAAATAAATAAATAACAGGCATTTTCATTGTTTTAACAGTATTTTAATCCGTTAAATGGTTTTGTATAATCAATGTTTTTCGATAATCATTATTGGAAAATAAATATTGGATAATGAATATTGGATAATCAATTATGGCTAATCAATATTGGATAATCAATATTGGATAATCAATATTGGATAGGATAATCAATAATAATGTTTTTGGGCTGAAGTTGCAGTTTGTAATTTAATAAGTAGGCCCAATCAAAAATAGAACCGTCTTTTTATTGCAAAAATTTTGAAAGTTTGTGGTCATGAAACCAACATCATTTTGTGTAACTTTAAAATTTTTGATTTTCTTCAAACGTTGTGTCGTGCATATCCATATTAGCTCCAATTTTCAACACCGACAAGTCATATCTTTGTCAAAATCAATCCAAATATTTTCCTCATCAACACACTTCTTTTACACAACGGATTTACATTTTTTATATCAACACATCATCATATCTTCTTCAAAATCGAATAAATCGAATAGCATCATCATCGACTTGCATCTTCATCAACTCACTTCATCTTCATAATAAAACCACGTCCATTTCATTACTAACCCTCCTGTTTTGTCCACCAACTCACATCTTCTTCATCACCAACAACCCACATCTACTCCAGCATCACCAGCCCACATCTACCTCATCACCATCAGTCCCTCATCATCAACGCCGCAGCCGAGCGGCGGCAACGGAGAAACAGCCTCGTTGCTCGCTGACGCGTGAAGCGATGTTAAGAGCGGACGTAGGCGGGAAATAGGCGGAAGGTAGTGGGCGGAGCCGCGAGGCGTGGCCTATAAATAGGAGAGGATGAGAGGAAGGAAGAGTGTCCGCCGTACAAGAGTACTCAGTTTTAGGAAAAGCCGAAGTACCCTTGTATCACACATCTGAGGTACTTTTTCGTATTTGTCTGCCTTGCCTCTCCTGTTGCTCTTGTCTCTGTGTGTGTGTGTGTGTGTTCGTTTTCTTTATCTTCTTACATCCGATGACTACTGCCGGTAAGTGCTGTGATCATTAACTTCCTGGGAATCGAACTCGGTACTTGATCGTTGGATAGTCGATTGCCAGGTTGATCGGTCGACCGCTGATGAAAATCTTTAAAAAAATTATAAAAAGATTTTTTCTGAAAAAATTTTTTTTTTAATTGTGAGTTCAATTTTTCTAAAGGGATAACCAAAAAAAAGTAACACAAACACTTCGATCCAGAAATTAAAAGACAGCTTGTTGTAGGAGTCCCCGACCCTGCCAAGAATCGAAATTATTTTAGTTGTTATTTTGTGAAGAACTCCAAAAACACAGCTGTGGAGATAACAAAACTTGCAAAAAACAAAAATAACAAAAGATGATGGACTGGAGGACTATGAAGGGCTTCTCGACCAAAGGATCCCCCGACTTCTACAGGCCCACCTGTTCTTTCCAACTCTCTGGTATGATGTTCGCGCCAGGTAGTTCAAATTTTTGTTACTTAATATTTTTTTAAAAATTCACTAAGAACTCGAAGCGTCAGTGGTAGGTAAAGCCTTAAAGGGGAGGATCTGGACTGGCTACTAAGTCAGCTGACTGCCCAAATATTGGCTAGATTTGTCTAACTAGCTGAATATTTTTAGAATTGCAGTATTTAGTGAAATGCGAAACGCATAAACAAAGTAGTTTAAATGACAATTAAATAGAAACTCATTTGTATGATAAGGTATTGTTATTTTTATGGAAAAATATTAAGTTGTAAAAATAACTTTAATAATTTATTAAAAACATAATAAAAAACGTTTGTAATAAATTAATTTTGATTAGATTTTGTTCATTGCGAAATTCCTGGATTGATTAGTGAAATCATTTGACAGATACAATTTCATTGGCAGACACATTCCGAAAACCAGCATGGACCCCACATCCGAGTCCTCCGTCGCAAAGTTAGTGGTGCTAATTTATTCGCAATTATACCATAATTTATTCAGAATTATGTCATAATTTATTCACAATTATTGTTATTGTTTATTTAGAATTATTTTATAATATATTTAGAATTATATCATAATTTATTCATATTTTTATAACGTTTTTAATTCCTTGCACATTTCACGTATGTTTATATATGGTATACCTATACCCCATTTAGGAGCCATCTTTCAATCTTTATTTCCATAAAACAATAATTAATGCACTCTTAAACATAAATATATTTTAATATTATTAATGTATTTGATATTAGTAATGTTTTTAATAATACTAATGTATTTAGTATTAGTAATGTATTTAATATTATTAATGTATTTAGTCTTAGTAATGTAATTAATATTATTAATGTGTTTAAAAGCTTCTTTTTGTTATTTGTTTAGTCTTTCTTTTTAATTTTCTTTTTTATTTTATAATCATTTAATAACGATTTTATGCTGCAAAAAATCCGATCTGGAAAACTAGAAAGAAAAGTGTCATAGAAACATTAGCGCCAATAAAACTTCCATCTTTGATAGCATCGCATTTAAATGCATTCTCTCAATGATGAGTACACGCCACTTCGTGACAATATTGTCATTCAAATGGATCCCGTCCGTGATGTCTTTAGCTGTATCTTTAGTCGAGTTTCACGTCTTTGTATTAGCTTAGTTCCAGTCGTCATTGTCATCGCCATCGTCATCTTCATCGTCTCCGTTGTCTTTATCATCATTGACATAATCATCATCATCATCATCATCATCATCATCGTCATCGTCATCGTCATCGTCATCGTCATCGTCATCGTCATCGTCATCGTCATCGTCATCGTCATCGTCATCGTCATCGTCATCGTCATCGTCATCGTCATCGTCATCGTCATCGTCATCGTCATCGTCATCGTCATCGTCATCGTCATCGTCATCGTCATCGTCATCGTCATCGTCATCGTCATCGTCATCGTCATCGTCATCGTCATCGTCATCGTCATCGTCATCGTCATCGTCATCGTCATCGTCATCGTCATCGTCATCGTCATCGTCATCGTCATCGTCATCGTCATCGTCATCGTCATCGTCATCGTCATCGTCATCGTCATCGTCATCGTCATCGTCATCGTCATCGTCATCGTCATCGTCATCGTCATCGTCATCGTCATCGTCATCGTCATCGTCATCGTCATCGTCAACGTCATCGTCATCGTCATCGTCATCGTCATCGTCATCGTCATCGTCATCGTCATCGTCATCGTCATCGTCATCGTCATCGTCATCATCATCATCATCATCATCATCTTCATCATCATCGTTACCGTCGTTATAGCAGTTTTAATCGGTTTTAACCCAAATTGTAACCAAATTACATTGCGAATTAATAAAAGCGCTTGCCTGAAATGCAGCATTTACTTGTCTGGCATAGTTCTATTTAAAACCTACATTTGGCTAATGAGTTTTGATCTTATCACATCGCTGACACTTAATCATGGTTCGTAGTCGGATAAGAATCGCTCCGGTTGACGACAGTCGTGAAGACTTCTACCATCCCTATTTTAATTATTATTATTATTGTTATTATTAATTATAATTATGGCAGCTTTTACGAATAAACTACAGCAATGAGGTCTTGCTATGGTTCTATGGTTGGTCATTGTTGCCTTGGCTTTTTTGGCACCCGAGGACAAAGTATAAAAAATGCGTTTTCTAGAAACGCTTATCTGTAAAATTTTTTCCAAAAATAGCTGATGACCGGCCGGGGGGGGGGGGGGGGGGTAATCGTACGTACTTAACATTTTCTTTACACTTTTTCTTAAAAAAAAGCTGATGACAACAATATAGTCATAGGTTACTCATAGGTTCTTTTCCAAAACATTTTCCA